>VYZV01040480.1:36411-55329 GCA_013401275.1 Pandion haliaetus
GACTGCGGGGGCGGGAGAAGGCTGGCGGGGGCAGAGGGCGAAGCGGGAGCCCCCGAGGCTTTAGCGCAGCCGGGGCCGAGGGCGTCGGGCCGGGGCCGGAGGGATGCGGAGCTGCTGGAAAGGGGCTCGCAGCGGCCGGAGGTAAGTGAGAGGGCCTGGGCGGCGGGAGAGAACGCGGGAGCGGCGGAGGGCTGGGGAGGGCGGCGGGAAGGGGAGAACCGCCCCGGCGAGGGGGGCTTGCGCTCTGGTGCCTGGTGGGGATGCCCCTGCCGCCTCTCCCGTTGCGATGTCGTGTTTGTCTCGGCGCGTCGTGCCGAAACGTTGCTGCCATCGCCCCGCCGCGCTTACGGTTGGCGATGCCGATCCCTATCGCGTCTTGACGCATCCTTGAGATATCCCCGTCCTGTCGTAATGGTTGTCGCGGCACGTCTGCGCTTCGCTTCCATCTCGAGATCCTTGTGGCGACCGCGGCGTGGGAAAAGGACGCTGAGAAGACATCAAGGTAGCGGGCTGCTCTGTCGCAGGATCTTGGAACACCGCTAGCTGAGACAGCTTCTGTTGGACGGCAAGGCTTCGCTTTCAGGGTATTTCAGCTTTTTGCGCGAGGAAGGTGCCGTCTGGCCTGCCTGCCGTCCCACCCAGAACGGTTTGGTCTTCACTGCCGCCTTTGGTGCGTTGCTTCGGCACATTGTTGGGCTGATGTGACACGCTGAAGCGCCGCCCTGGCGCGCTGCACCACGTTGCCGTTGCGCACGCAGGTCTCCCTCCGGGAGACCCAGGAGCCATCGCTGTCTCGCTGATGAGGTTTGGACTGCGGAGTATCTCTGCTGTGGCATTGCAACGGCATGCTCTCGGGGCACTGATCTTCCTGAGCAGTGCGGGAGATGACCTCTGTGTCATGTCCTCTGTTCGTTTTGTGCTCTTTCAGGTCCATGGCTTACAGGACGACTCCGTTTCCGTCCTTACCATTTCCTTCTGGCTACAGCTGGAGTTCACAGAAAACAGACCCATGTCAAGTAGTGCGGGCAAGGCAAAGGAGCAAGGAGCGCTTCTCTCACTGAGTCTGAAATACGTGTTACACTAGCTCAGGGAACCACCTTAGTTACTAAAGTAGTAACACTGGAAAGGGAAACCTTCTCTATCTTTCCTCACTTTCTTGCAAGGGTGGTTTCAGCCTGAAGGGTTTTCTCTGGTAGTTCTGTGGACAAACGATCTGCCTTGCCCTGGAAAACGGCTTTGTCAGTGCAAAAGGCTCAGGCTCTTCCTCTGCCTGCGTTTTCTAAAACATGGCTGTTGCTTTGTTCCCTGTACTCAAAAACTTGAGTCCAGAATTAAGGAGGGAGTGCTGGAGTCATCCAGAAATACAGTCGTGAGAGTGAGTAATTGGTCAGCCTCTCTGTAACTTTTGAGAGAGGAAAGTTACTCTCATGCCTGAGAAGCAGAGACCAGTGGAAGGAAAGCAGCTGCTGGGAAACTTGAACCAAGATGAAAGGAATTTAATCTCCCTTCCCCCCCGCCCCGTGATTAAATGGCCCATGGGTGTAGGAGCCGTCTTCCAGCATCTTGCTGCGCTGTCAGAATAAATGGAGTTCACCACTGTGACCTTTCCTGGTGACCAAAACTGTCACCAGCAATAGGAGCATCTACACCTTGTCCAAGAACCGTTCTTGATCTGGAGATACCTGGTGGTCCCGCGGTGTTGCTGCTGCCTTTTTGACGCATGTAATGCTGTTGTGTTTTCTGCCTCCGATGCGACGTGGATTTGAAGTGTCAAGCAGCAGCTACCTCACCTTCACCTCCAACTTCACGCCTAACTCCACATCACGTGGCATCGGCAATCAGCGTAATCAGGATATTCTCTCTGTCGTCATTTCCGCGTTTAAGCTAGACCTGCCTTTCTCCCCTACTCCTTTGACTTTGACTCTTGTTTCTGTGCTCTTCTGGATTTGTAAATAATCTGAGGGATCATTCAGTTTCACACATGTTTAAATTTGGGTGTGGAATGGGCCATTTGCTTTGTCTGTCACTTGTTTCTTCTTTTCTCAGCCCAAACACAGCAGTGCTAGTTATTTTTACGGTGACTCCAGCTCACAACAGTTCCCTCGTGCTCTAATGCTATAGTACTGCTTTGGGGAAATAAACTCATGATTAGTTACTGAATTGTCATCCTGTCATACTATTACTCTTCATTTCAGCACCTGATCATTAAGATCTCATCGTTCCTGAAGTATTCTTGACATCTTTTCAAGCCAGCCCATCCGCCACTAACAGTTTCAGTCTTTGTTTTCAAAATCCTTTGCATGCAGCTCCTTATTGATCCCCGTGCGAAGGAGTCACAATCGATGTATAGATCATTGTCTCAGGAAAGAGAGTTCTGCAGATCACTCCAGACTGGCGGGAGTAAGTGTAGACCGCACCCTCATCCCTTTCATGAAACTGGGGTTGTCTGCTTGCAAGGATTTATCCAAGAGGGTTTTGTACTTGGTCACGTTCCAGCAAAGCCCAACAAAGGGGCATTGACGCTTTCCCAAGTTACGAAGCCGTTTCCCGGTGTGACCATCCTCAAAATGGAGGCTGTCCGAATCCTTTCTGTCCCCTTTCCCTTGCATTATACCATAAACTCCTCCCTTTTCTTAGTGCACACGGTCACTGGGCTCTGTCTGCAGCCAGACAGAGTGGTCACCAGTCGGGTTATCTTGCTGCTAGTAATCACACCCTTGGGGATGGTGAATTAGTGCGCAGGGTGTGCTCCAGTTGGACTAGAGGCATCCTCTTTTCACCGGTCCTGGTAGAGGAAGGAGCAAGAATTCCATGGCTGCTTCACAGATCCTTTCCCTCCCTCCCTCTCGGTCCTGCTCTCGTACGGCAATGTCATCTTCTGCCTTCCAGGCTGACCGTTATCGTAGCAGTAATTATACCGAGAAAATAGCTGCCTCTCTAGTTGTTACAGAATTTGCAATGTATGTGTTAACACCTGAAGGCACTAACTCAGAAACCAAAGTCTGGGGTGGCTTTTTTGGTATGTACTTTGCTCTATTGTTAGCGGATGAATTTTGATGTGAAGCTGTACTATGTTTTCTTAAAAAAGTTGTAAGAGCCTCATACTGAAGCGTTGTACATGTCCTGGTTCCCACTAAGAGAGGAGTAATGATGCACGGCTGAGATTATTAATGGCTGAGGATCATAAAAAGATGTCATTGGTGACTGGGGGACCGACACTATGATTTTCTTCCGCAGTCGGATGCTCTCAGTCACCCAAAGGCATTGGTTAATTACCTGCTTGCTCCCTACCTAGGCTGAACTTGATGAACAGCATTTCCATGTACAGCAGCCCAAGGAGCAGCAGATGTTCTGGGTTGTTTTCCAGGCCTCAGCCCATACTGCTGCCTGAACTTCTGACCGAGCACTGAATCCCAGAAAGCAGGTGCCTGTTCTCGGTGTCTACCTGTCTCATCTTTTCCCACCTCGCCTGTGCCACTCGCAGTCCTCCAAGACTCCTTCGTTGCCTGCTCAGCCCTAAGTTTCTTTGCTCACGCCTCTGAGCCTTTTGGATGCGGTGAGGCATTAGGGAGAAGCCGGCGTGCTGTGGCTGGCCGCTTCTGATTGCCTCTCCAAAGAGTGGGTCAGTTAATAAAAATGCTGTGTTCAAACAAGCATGATGTGTGTACTTAGAATAACAGCTTAGGGTCAAAGTCCTTCTTTTAAGTGAAGATGTAAGCCCTAAAGATCTGAGGTCTTAAACTGGTGAGAGGATAAATAATTAGTGGAGTGCTGAAGGTAAAAAAGATAAAATGGAAACACCGCCATATGCAGTTAGAGACTGAGGGGAAGGTGATGAATCCAGAGGAGAAGAGGCCTGGAAGAGCTGTTAAATACACTTGACTAGAGCTCTTTTTGCACAGCACACTTTCTACTGCTACCCTGTGTGGGTCTTGTTAACTTTGGCTTTGAAATTAAATTAATTGCATTTGCTGGTGGGGTTAAGTGGCTGGAGGCATGTTACATTTTTAAGAAGAGATGTCTCAGCCATTTTTTTTCTCTTTTCTTGAAGGCCTCGGTTGGCAGGCAGAGTCCAAGGGTGGTGCCATACCCAGCCCGCAGTCTATGTCCTGGAGAGCCTGGCCTTCAGAGTGCAGCAGGTAGCCACAGTTCAAGTATGCGTCTGTTTGTTGGTCTGGTTTCCAGAGGAAACAAGGCTCCTGTGACAGGCCTGTCTGTTCCCTTCTCCTTCCAACACCTTCCGAACCTGTCGGTTGATTCCCATGCCATTTGACAGAGGAGGAAAGTCTTAAAGATGCCAAAGCTGCTACAAGTGTCCATTTGCCCATTCTTGCAAAAAGGGATAATTATGCTAAAAATGCCTTGGGCGAAGGAAAGGCTGCAGTGTGTGTTTGCGTGTTACGGCACTAGCGAATCCAGTCAGGAGAGACACACAAATACTCAGAAAACCTTGAGATTCAGCTTTCAGTCAGTTGTGGGACTTCAATGTGCAGAGAACCAGGCTTTGCAATTTAGCGCTTACAGAGTGACTTCCTTCAGTTGCGCTCCCCAGCCCCTCTCGCTCCTTTCTGCCTAATCTCTTCCCCTGGCTTATCATGGCTGCACACACACGCAAGAAGGCATTGTCCCAGGCTTTGTTGCATCTGAAGATTTGGTCCGGGGTGGTGTTAGTGTCCAACTTCTTCTAATCCCTGCAGTTGTGTCAATGGGCTCAGCTGATCATCGACTGAACCTAGCAGAGATCCTTTCACAGAACTATGGTGTACGGGAAGAAAGGGAGGAAGATGATGATACTCAGGAGAAGCAGAAATCTTTAGAAGAGCTGGAGAAGAGTTTCAGTGCCTCTCAGGTAAAGGCGGCAAGGGAGGGGAAGGGAAATTACCTGCTGGATTTTCGTGTTTGCTTTTACAGTACTGGTACCAAAGACCTTTGTGAGAAACTCTGACTTGCTCAGCTGGCAATGCGCTGTGTTTAGGTCCACCCATCAACAAGTCTTAGGTTTGCATTTCGATAGGAAGGACTGGTTTTGACAACAGGTCATGTGTTGTGGTTTAACCCCAGCCAGCAACTAAGCACCACGCAGCCGCTCGCTCCCTTCCCCTCCACCCAGTGGGATGGGGGAGAAAATTGGGAAAGAAAAAGTAAAACTCGTGGGTTGAGATAAGAACCGTTTAATAGGGCAGAAAGGAAGAAAATAATAATAATAATAAAAGTACAATAATAAGAAGAAAAGAATTGGAATATACAAAACAAGTGATGCACAATGCAATTGTTCACTACTTGCCGACTGATGCCTGGTTAGTTCCTGAGCAGAGATCTGCGCTCCCCAGGCCAACTCCCCCCAGTTTATATACTGAGCATGACGTCACATGGTATGGAATACCCCTTTGGCCACTTTGGGTCAGCTGTCCTGGCTGTGTCCCCTCCCAACTCCTTGTGCCCCTCCAGCCTTCTTGCTGGCTGGGCATGGGAAGCTGAAAAATCCTTGACTTAGCGTAAACACCACTTAGCAACAACTGAAAACATCAGTGTGTTACCAACATTCTTCTCCTACTAAATCCAAAACATAACACTCTACCGGCTACTAGAAAGAAAATTAACTCTATCCCAGCCAAAACCAGGACAAGGTAACGGCAGTAAATTTTGGAATTTTCCTCTGCCAAGTAGCCAGTCTGACAAGGTGGTCTTTGCCCACCTTGCTGAAGAGCCACCAGCTGTTGGGTGTATGTTCAGTGTCTGTTTCACGGTGGAGGAACCACAAAGATGAGATGACATGGTCCTCCTGGGGGTGGTCCCACAGAGACCTTGGTGGAACACAAAGCGTGTTCTTGGTGACAGAGACTGCCTCTTCGGGTCAGGCACAAGACTTATACAGGGATTTGCTCCTTCCCTTCCTCTATATAAATACAGTTGTGCTGCCTGGCATCTCTTCACCAGCATGAAATCTAGTATAAAAGATAAATATAATTTGTAAAATGCCCTTGACTGTATTGCTTTGGGGTGAAAGTTCCTGGCTTCTCCATACCTTTGAGAAGAACAGGTTATGGTGGGTCCTGATAGACCATGCCTCCTTCATTACGCAGCGTCACCCGAGGCAGTTCAGAGCCCCAAGAAGAGCAGAGCTGCCTTGACTGCCTCTGCATATCTCTGTGTTCACTACAGCTCGTGTTGTACTCGGTGATTGTTCCATTCCTGATGAAGCTTTGTCCTCCTCTCGCTCAGAGCAGTGAAATGCCATTTGAGGAGCTGCTTGCACTTTATGGCTATGAGGCATCTGATCCCATCTCGGAGCAGGACAGTGAGAGCAATGATATTACTCCGAATCTCCCAGATATGACTCTGGATAAGGTAAGAGCAGCTGTCTGCTTGGGTCTGTGCTCTTAGCCTGTGCTATAGGTTACTGTGCTGTCTCAGAGCTTGAGATGTATAGTAGCTCTTTTCAGGTGGGGTTTGACTTAATGCCCGGGAAGGGGTCTGCCTAGTACTGGTGCCCCAGTGAGGAATGCCAGGTGCAGAAATGTGAATGTGAAGAGTTTAGAGGAGACTGGAGAAACGATATCTGTTTTAAAAAGAACACTGTAAAAACTCTTTATGGAACTTGGGTTACAAGTCTTTGCACATAGGTGCGGATCTGTGGAGAGTCAAGGAAGGTTTGTACCTTCCCAGGTGAAGCTATGGCTCCTCCTGTTCTAGCTAAAGTCTGTAGAAAGCTTTGGGTTTTTTCCTTCCAGGATCTTAGAGATATTTGCTGTGAGTGGAGCTCTACAGAAAGGGCCACTTGCTCGTCCTGTCTCTGGCTTCCATAGGAAGCCATTCTTGACACTTGTGGCAGTGCTTCTAGGGAAAATAAGCTAGGGGTGGTGGGGAGTGTGAGAGAGAATCTGTCTTTGGACAAGCTATGGGAGGGTGAGGAGATCTGTGGATGGGCCACCCTTGGCCAGAAATGCTTTACTCTAGCCCTCACGCCCCCTCATATATATTTTTTTTTTTAATTTAAAAATATTTTTCACTTTCTTGTTGTTGTTAAAAGGAACAAATAGCGAAGGATTTGCTTTCAGGGGAAGAAGAGGAGGAGACACAGTCTTCAGCTGATGATCTGACTCCATCCGTCACATCCCATGATGCATCGGACCTATTCCCAAACCAGCCTGGCTGTACGTGTCGCTAATTTCTAAGTAATTGGTTTTTACTTAGATGTGATGTGCAGGCTAGAGCGAGAATGTTTTTCTTTATTTTGACACTTAAGTTTCCTGACGTCAGGTTTTCCGCTTTCCTTCTGGGGGCTGCAAATAAACCTGAGTGCCATTGGTGTTACCAGGCATTGGTTAGGACATGACAGAGCGTAGATGAGCAGTGGGATGAGGGGAGAATTGTCTTTACCTGTAACTCGTAACATTGAGAAAATGAGAATTGTTTTGCTACCTGCTGTAACTGCAGTCTGAAAGATCAGTACCTGATCTGACATCTCTAGAAGTGAATAAATTCAGCAATACTAGTAGTGTGATATATTGTGTCAGTTCCTAAATATTGGAATATGTGGGAAGCCAAAGTGCGTGAGAGAGACTCAGCATGAAGTGGTCTTACTTCTTCTACTATCCTGCAAAATTAAGGAGTCTGAGCTCCCTAGGTTGGTTGGCACCACCCAGGTGGCAAGTGTGCAAGTTCTTTTATTTAAAAGGAGAAAATTAAAATATGTCACTGCGGGCCATGCTGCAAGTAACTTTAGGACAGAAAATGAAAGGAAGGAGAGGGAACATAGAGCAATAAAAACCCCCCAGACGTTTCATAACTACAGGTCTTTTGCTTTCCCACAAAGCAAACAACTTCCTTGCTGACGAAGACAAAGAGCCCTGTTCATCTCCATGTGCTTCCTCCATGGCTGAGGATTCAGAGGAGGACTCCATCCCATCCAATGAGTGTAAGAAGGTAAATGACCTGACTGCATTGGGAAGGAGAGCTAATACAATGTGCCTGAGTCTGAGGAAAGAGTGACACCAAAGCGCTGTGATATTCCCCTGAGAAATTTTCTTTCATTTTCTTTTGCTCAGCACTTTGCATTTTGTGGGAGGCGGTGGCAGATGTGGGTTACAAGAGGTTTTTTTAATACAATCTTGAAATCTGTGTCTGAAACTACCTTCTGCTTCAGATACAGAAAATGCTGTTGTGCCTTGGTAAACTAGGAAGTGCAGCCTGTAGCCGTATAAAGGTGAAATGCTATGCAGTATTCCCAGCAGGATTTACTGAGGGGGAACCGTCTTACGAAAGAGAGGAGCAGACTTCAAATTCATCCTGGTTGTGAAGGTTGCAGGAGAGCTTCTGCATTTCTTTATTTCCAGCCTTAGCTGCTTGCCATATATCTTTAACATTAAAACTATGTAAATGCTTAAGGTCCCCAAAGTATCATCTGGTTGGTAGTAAATCTTCTTAGTTACCCTATAAAATAGTCAGGGTTCCCTGGAAGTAATAGCGACAGTGGGGACTACCAATATATAAATCGGCCTCGTGGTGTCGTATAGCCCCTAAATCATGAAGTACACCTAAGTGCCTACGTGGAGCATTTTCCATTTCAATTTACCTGCTGCTCTGTGGTGGTATTTCAGGAGATCATGGTTGGACCTCAGTACCAAGCCACTGTTCCCATCCTCCACTTAAACAGGCCCGGCGAAAAAGGTAAGGCAACCTGCTTTATGTATCTTGCTTGGATGTAGGGCTGCTGGCCTGGACGTTTGATGGGGCCCTGGTTCACCAGTTCTGCTCTGTATCTCTAGGCTTGGCACCTCTCAGTGTTGTCTCCAAAATTTACAGCTACACCTGAGCTAGCTTTAAACTAGCCTGTTTGAACAGGGGTAGTAATACACCTACAGGGGCTAAGAAGCTCAGTGAAAACTGGGTTGGTGTGACAGGTTTGGAGAAGGGGGTCTCAGCTGTAGCCGAAGAGAAGGAATACCCTTCTGGAGATACTCTTAATTTATTTTTCTCTGACACCTTCCTTAAGGAGCCAGAGTTATTTTCATTCAGTGCTCCCTGGAGCTGATCAGTTTCCAATTTGATAGGATGTCTGCAGAGTAGACGGAGGTGCCTTGATTTGCAGATTGCATCTAATAACTGGTGCAATACTAGCACCAGCTTGTTGAGTTTCTGAACAAGATAGCTAACAGAAAGCCACATCTTTAGAAGTCACTTGATTCCTCCCTAGTTCTTTTATCCTAGCAGACTCTGAGCAAATTAGTAAAAGGAGATAAAAGTTACCAGTTTTTCAGGTACTATTTCAGATTTACCCAATGTAGTTCTCAGAACTTTTCACTGTTACTTTATCAGTGCTCTCAGCCTTCTATATTGAAGACCACAGATTTAGTGCACGTTCTCCATAACCTGTGTGTTTGCATCAGTGTGAAATGAAAGGAAACTGATGGTAGATCACGATCGGGGTCTTGTATGCCCTGTCTGTAGTGCCTCTGACCTGATTTCAGTGATTCTACAGGGCAGAAGAGTTGGTTCCTTTGCCTGTAGAAACAAGTTAAGTACTGAGGGTGCTGATGTTTTTATCTGAATAGAAAAATCTCAGTATTTCTGATTATTTTTTATTGCAGAGTCTTTCTTCTTGCTTTCCTCTGTGCTGTTATTTTACTTGAACATCTCTCTGCATTGTTGTGTGCCATGTTCTCGTGGACTAAGAGCCTTGAAAGCTGAAAGGGGCAAGAATCACTTTGTGATGCAGTGTGCTCCTGCTATTCTGTGTGGGTGGAGCAGCTCCTGAAGGAGGATTACAAGCTATCACAGGAGAGGGACAGCCTTGCAGCTGCTTGGTTTTGTGTCTGGGACAGGGAGAGGGTCTTGAGCCTAGGCCAGGGCTGTAGCTCAAAGCTGCCTTTGCCTCCCGCTCCTTTTGTTTACTGTGTGCTGGAAAAGACACCTTAGAACCTAGGGTTTTTTAGTTGCCAGGATTAGTGAATCAAAGCAACAATCTTTGAGAACATGGTAACAAAAACCTTGTCAACCAACCCTTCTGAAGAAGTGGAAGCACGCCAAGCCTGTGCTTAGGGCTCTAAAAGAGGTATAAAGAGTATTAAGCTTATTTGCCTCCAAAATCAGGAGGGAAAAATGCAGTACCTTCACAGAGATGGTTGTCATCTCTAGTGCCAGGCTGGAGTACCAAGCAAAGATTTCCTCCCTCCTTCTGTCTCTGCCGTGCATGTACATGCAGACCATTTCTCAAAAGCAGCAGAACTCTCTGTTTGATTAGCTTATTTCAGTGCTTTTTCTGTTAGCCTACGAGAATGAAGATCAGCTGCTTTGGGACCCAAATATACTCCCCGAGAGAGAAGTTGAAGAGTTCCTATACCGCGCAGTGAAGCGGCGATGGGACGAGCTGTCTAGCAGCAGCCTGCCAGAAGGAGAGATGGTGAAGGACAATGAACAGGTACATGTGGGGGCTTCTTGCAGCCCGCAGATACTCTAATGGTGCTGGCATAATAGTGCAACGTTTCCTACAGAGATCCTGAATGAGAGACCCTCTTAAAAGAGAATGAGACCTAACTCCAGCGATCCTCGGCTCCTGCTTCATGGATAAGTGAGGGTGTGCTTCTCAGGAGGTTATTCACCCTCCTGTTGGGAAGACTGGAAAAGGCTGTGGTGGATCAGACCACAGGCCCGTCCAGCTTAGTACTTTTCTTCCAACACAGTAACAGATGTTTGTGGAAAGCGTGTAACAGGCTGGGCAAGTAGAGACTGGGTGGTGTTTTGACTGTATTTTCCCAGTACCCCAAACTCTCTGAGCCAGAGCTCGCAGCAGGAACATCCTTTTGGATCTGTCCTCTATAACATTGTCTAATTCTTCTTTGAAGCCAGCAGATCAAACATTTGGCTAAGAAACTTCAGAGCAGGTGAGTTTCCTCTAAGCTAGCCAGGTTAGACTCTCACTGTAAGTCTGCAGGAACACGGAGGCATACCTGTAATCTGCAGACCTGCTGGCAGAACTGCATCTTTTCAGTCCCAGGGTTTGTAATCCAGTGCCTTGAAAAGTAGAATAATCTATGCTGGTGGTCAAGCCGGGGTTAGTGGCAAAGCGGCTCCTGGGAAAAATAAGTTTTAGAAGACAGACTTGAGTCGTGAGCAGGTTGGTTTGTGGTGTTTTGCTCCGGTACATACTGCAGGTAATTTTCTTCTGTTTCCTAGGCTTTGTATGAACTGGTTAAATGCAACTTCAATGCAGAAGAGGCACTGCGGAGGTTACGGTTCAATGTGAAGGTTATCAGAGGTGAGAACCCCCCATATCTGGGTTCTACCCCAAACATCAAGGCACACGTAACTAGATTCTGTACATGTCTTCCAATTCCTCTTTCTTTCTGCTATAGATGAGCTTTGTGCCTGGAGTGAGGAAGAATGTAGAAATTTTGAACATGGCTTCAGGGTCCACGGGAAAAACTTTCATCTTATCCAAGCAAACAAGGTAAGGACGCTCACCCTGCATCCCACTTAGACAAGGGGAAGGAAGCACGTGCGTTTGCACCAGAGGTACGTTTTGAGCCTCGGCTAATGCAGGAAGTTCAGGACTGCAGAGTTCCGATCCCAGGCTTTGTGTTGACTCATGCTAGCAGGTGATGGGCTGTTCACTGCCCTGCTCTGCCTTATTTTCCAGGTGGGAGAAGTCACAAACAACACTGACCTGCATGAGTGATGTCAGTTAATTACTGATTAGCCCTTTCTGGAGTCTCAAAAGTTCTTTCCAAACTCTCAGCCCTTGCAGTACTTCTGTGAATGAGTGAGTTGAGCATGTGGATGTTTTGTAAAGTCCCCTGGGGTCCTCTAGAATGAAAGATGCTGTTGTAGGGAGAGCTGGGCCCCAGGACATATGCTGCTGTGCTGGGAGTTGGCAGAACCAGAGAGTCCAGTTCTACCACTGATTAATTGTGGGCATGTTGATGCTGGCCAGTGAAAATGGATGCAGGTTTGCTCTCTTGATGTTAAGTGTGCTACTGGAAGCGCAGGAAAGTCCTGCAAAAATGTACCGTGTGTGAATCCACACTGGGGTCTGCAAGAACAATTGTGCACTGTGGGGAGTTCTTTCTCTGGCCGATTACCACCTTGGAAATCTCACTATGTGCTTCTGTTCTGCAGCATAGATGTGTCCATAGCAATATAAATTACTGTGATGCATTTAATTTTCTGTGCTGATTAAATGGGAGACTAGTCCTTGCTCCATGAGATACATCTTGATGCATGGCATTCTGACTATGCTGTTTCTCCTTAGGTCCGCACCCGGTCAGTGGGCGAGTGTGTGGAGTATTACTACATGTGGAAAAAATCAGAGCGCTATGACTACTTCACTCAGCAGACTCGTTTAGGAAGGAAGAAGTACGTCCTCCACCCTGGAGCCACGTGCGTGGAATATTCTCACACTAAAATTAGTAATATTAACCTCCCAGTGAAGATTCCTGCTGCAAAGCACCTCCGCTTAAAAGACCGCGCTTTCTGCTCTAGAAGGTTTCTTGGGTGGGACCATGGAGGGATGCGTTGGGTATTCTCGGAACATAGACACTGTTAAGTGTGGGGAGGGAAGATAAAGCAATTATTTGCTTGGAAGTGGACTTCCTTGTGTCAGAAAGTACTGTTTTGTTTCAGACAAATGCATCCACAGAAACTAAGGATAGGGTCAGGGATTCAGGGCTGATCTCAGGAAATAACTTGGTTCAATGAGGTTTTGGGAAAGGAGCTTTTTAAGTTCAAGAATACACTATTTCTGGTCGTTTGGAACCAGAATTAATTTCTTTGCCTGCTGCCACCCTTTGAGGCAAATTCTTCACTTTCAAATGTGTGCTAATTACAGAAAATACTTTCCAAAAAGGTTGAAACGGAAATGATTTAAAAGGTCAAAATTAAATATTTAAGTTGAATCAATTAAAAACATTAGTTGAAGTCTTAAGGGTTTTTTTGTTTGGTTTTTTTTTTTTTAATTCTGATGCAAGACAGGAAAACACCTGAAATCTCAAGTCCCCCCAGGGTGGGAAAATATTTTCTCATCACTTGCTCTTTGCTGGCACACTAACATTGTCACAACCCACTGCAGTCATTCTGTGAAGGTGGCTGTTCCCTGGGGAGAACATTTGACCATTTATTTCACTTTGGAAGGGACTAAGGCTCATGGGAGAGCTGGGGAGGCCGAGCTCTTTGTTTTGGAAAGCTACAGAGCCCATTCTGGTTTTTCATGGGCTGGTCTTAGCCATGCTGAGTTAACTGCGGTCACCTCAGTGCAGAGTCTAAACGGGGCTCTGCAGACCAAGAAGGGATGGACATTCATTCTAGTGAGGCCTCTACAGTCCTGTTGTTTTATTTTTTGGTGGGTTTTAATCGCAGTCACTGTTTTCCCTGCCTGCATCTCTCTGCTTAACAGGTGGTGGCAGTGCTTTCTGTCTTTCCCCACAGGGATTTCACTGACAATGACTTGGATGGGGGTGAAGTAGAAAACACCAGTCGTTCTCGGAGCTCCCCACCAATTCCCTCTGCAACCAGCTGCCTGGATTCTCACTTCAGTCAAGATCAGATAGCGATAGAGAGCACAGGTAACTTCCTTTTCTTCTGTCTGCCACGGGGATAACTCGTCTCCCTCACTCAGCAGCACAGACCCTCCTTTGCCTTTCTCCTGTTGCCGTTATCCAGCTGTTGCTCTTCTCTCCGCACCCTTGCCAGGGTGCTCGTTTTGCCCTGTGTCAAACACCAGCCCTGGCCAGATTTTGGTGTGAGCAAAGGAGAGTTGTCTGTCTCTGCATTGGCCAGTAGTGACTTAAAAAGAGTTGTTCCTGCTTCAGGCTTGGAGGGGTGGCCTAAGTCATTCCCAAAGCAAAAGGATTTGCACTAATTTTGGGCACCTGAGTTAGGCCCTTCCAACGCACTAACACACAGACACACTAGACACAGGCAACTCCACCAGAGGCTGATTTAAGGCATCAGAAGTCAGGCTGTACCTGCAATCTGCTTTCAGAGAGAGGTGACTGAGGAGACTCACAGGGAGCCCAAAATGGGTTCATTCCCTCACCGTCCTACCACAGATGAGGGCTTTGTGTAGGTACCTCCCAGAGGCTGTCAGCATGAGGGGATAGGACTTTGGATTTGGCTTATCTTGGAGCGCCTCTGTGAGATTTCCTTTAATTTCCATAGAAACACTGATGGCCTCCCATCTGCTGTCTGCATCTTGCCTTTCTTTGGTACATGCTGGCAGGGATCTTGGTTGCTATAATACAGAAACCTTTGTGCCATCAAACACATACAGTTGTGATTAGGTGGGATTGAACGGGTTTCTAGTTTTTTGTATGTTATGGACTCACTCTACCTCTCTTTCACTTGCTGTCCTCCACCCTTTCTTCCTCCCTGTCTGTCTGTCCATCTCCCACGTTTCCCTCCTTTGTGGTGTGCAGAGCCTCTGAGCGTGGAGAGCACAGCCTGCAGCCTGGGCAGCATGAGTGAATCGGGGCAGGGCTATGAGTGCAGTACGCCTTCGGAGACGAATTGTTCCTTCGACCCCACGGAGGAGACGTCCTCAGGCACCATCTCGGCTTCCTGCACACGACACACTGTCAACCCTTCAGAATCAGGGCTCTATGCTTTGCCGCTGGCAGGACCAGAACTAGCAGAGAAGCAGGAGACGTTGCAGAGCTCTGGTGAGACGATAACCATGGACTTCACTCTCCCTGCAGACATTAACGAGGGTTTGCCTTTAATTGCCAGCCCTGTGGATTTGGACAGAGACCCGGAGGCAGCGGTGACCCCTGCGCAAGTGTCCTTATCGGTCACAGATTTTGGCCTCATTGGCATCGGAGATGTAAATAGTTTTCTGACTGCTCATCAGGCTTGCCCAGCACCTGTGGCTCGGTCAGAGCCTTTGTCACAGTGAGAGTCTCCAGTCACAAACTTGTCACAGACCCAGCGAGGACTTAGACCTGACTGAGTAAATCCTGGAACTTCCACTGTTCCGTAGGGACAGTTTGGAGCTGTTGGTCAGAATCCGTCTTTCCATCCTCCTTGATCCAAGGCTACAGTGAAACCAAACACCTTTGTGCTCCAGTGTGTTCTGACACAATCACGCAAAGCTGGTGGCTGTCTTCAGTGAGGGGGGAGGTCCGTCGCCCCCTGTTTCGTTGACCATGTGTCACCCCAGGTAATTCCGGGCTGTTCAGAGAGTCCCTGCCTTGGGACAGGGGAAGTGTCCCTTGACCCCAGTGGGACAGTCGGAGTGCAGAGATGCTTTGAGAACAGGGACGCACCACCAGCACTTTGGGGGCTGGGATGGAGAATGCAGTGTAGAGCTCCGAGAGCTTAGGAAATCTGCAGGGAGCACAGTCCACACGGGCTGCGGGGCAGTTTGCCTGCAGAGACGGGCACGGCGATGCCGAAGGAAGATGAGGACTCTTGGCCCTTCACCCACAGATAGTGTGTTGCAATAGAAGTCATTCTCCCCGTTCCCCTCCCAACAGCCGTCCTGCACTCCTGGGCTGTGGGTCATGACAGGCGCACACACCGTTGTTTTCTCCCAGCTCTGCGTGTCTTCCTGCCCGCTCTACGGCCAGCTGCAGGTGGGATGTGGCCTGGTCCAGCCCTTTGGCAGAAGCGTCAGGTCTTGGAAAGGGACACCGCGTGGTGCAGTAGCACTGTGTGCGCTTAAGTCCTTCTCACCTTCCCTTGCAGTGCTGGGCCATGGAGAGCTTGTACTGGGAGTAAAGGGAGTTTCTAGACCCACAGAGTGACGTTGGCCCCAGAGTGGTGCAGCGCTGCCACTTCTGTTACTGGCGGTGAATGACTTGATCCTTGCTGACCGCTGCGGTACAAGAGGGTAAAATGCAGATGAAAATGTCTGTAACTTCCCAGCTTGTTCAAACAATTTGTCAGCTGTGGGAGGAGGAGGTTGCTTAGCTCCCAGGGCACCAAGTCTAGGACACCGGTGCTAGCACAGAGTCCCAGGCAGGAGAGCACACCAGTCCCTGGGCATCCCTGCCCCTTTCTGTGTCACAAAAAAAAAAGCTGCTTTCTGAGAGGAAAGTATGTCTTTACTGCCATGAGCAAAGTTCAAGGAGGTGACAAGGGTGGCCTCGCGTGGCAGCGAGGAGGCCGGCTGCTGTGCAGAGAGCCACGGTGATGCGTTTGTCGGTGTGCTGGAGTCCAGAGCTGCTTTGCTTCCCGGGTATGTTCCAGGCCTGGGGTTTGCCATTGGCTTAAATCCACATGTTCTCATTCCCCTTTTTTCTGTGCAGGGAACGCTGTCTGCTGACTTGCTGGGCAAGGCTCTGATGCAGACGTTCCCTTCCTCCAGCCATTTTCTGCATTTGGGAAGGGGTTTGGGTTGAGGTTTTTTGCTTGTTTTGGTAGAGGCCTGTGGGCTGTGATCCTGCAGTTGGTTCTGCTGCCAGTGCATTTGGAAGATGACTAAAACCGTTAGCCTGCATCCTCCTTTTACCCGGCCCTGTGAAGTTGTGCTCAGCCCGGCAGTGGGAGCACGGAGACGGCGTCGGGCAGCTTCACGGGATGACAGGATCAGACCTTGTCTCTCATCTTCCAAGCCCCAGACCCATTTTGCGTGCATCAGCAGGGGTTTGCTTCGGTCCCTGGCCAGCTCTGCTGAGAGGTGCTGAGCACCAGACACATGCAGCTGCCTTGACCAGGCATCGCTTTGTCAACCAGACGTGGTAACTGGAGGTCTCCCCTCTGGCTGCTCCCAGTTGCTGGAAACGGAAGGCAAATACGAGTGCCCGCTCCATAGTGGAACTGCCCAGGCTGTGATTCCCCTTTTCTGGGGGAGAGAGGAAGCTCCTTGGCTGAAAGGAGAAGAGGAGGCAGGGTGAGAGCACGGGCAGCCCTCCCAGGGAGGGCCAGGCCTTGGCATCTCCTCTCCATCAGCCAAGAACATTCTTAGTTTTCCTGAAACCATTTTTTCTTTGGTTTGTTTCAAGCCCTAATGAAAGGAGAGGGGAAGCTGGGGGAGGCAGAAATCTCCCTTATTTATGTTCTTCAGTGTTGTTTACAGATTCGCATGGGGTCTCTCAACATGAGTGCAGCGCTTTTTCCACATAACTTTAAGGGAGAGGGGTGGAAAGGGCTGGGACAGGGAGGGGGAGTCACTTGGGGAGGAGGTTTGGTTTTGCTTTTTTGTTGGGGTTTTCTTTTTCCTTCTCACAAAGCACATTCACTTCGAGCCGCTCCCAATGCTGGACTCTTTCCCCCCCCTTCTCCCCCCCCAAGCCCTACACTGTGAAGTGATACTGCCTTGAAGACCCCTCACCGTTATTTATTTAATTAAAAACCTAATTTGGAAGTGAGCCAGAAGCCTGTCTTGGTTTTGGCGACTGAGATGCCACAGTCCTGTGCGCCGTGATGGTACAGCCAAGAAAAGGGGTCCTTGCCCGCTTCTGTCCGATCCTCTCCCACCCCGGGTGAGTGCTCCATTGCTCCACGGGCAGGGCTGGGATGCCCGGCAGAGCGCTTGGGAAGCTCTTGGCAGCATACGTTCGTGGTCCCTAAGAGCAAGGACGTCCCGGGCAGGGTGTGTGGCTGAACACTGATCTCGGGTCTGTCCTTGGGGAGGTGCCGGGCCAGGTAACGACCCTGGAGCCCGGTGGGATTGCATCCTCCCGTCTCGGGTGCTGTGACTGCCTGTCAGAACAGCCCCGAGTCCTGCAGCAGCTGAACTCGACCTGCGCGTGAGCGCAGCTACTTCTGCTTGGTGAGGAGCATCTTCATCCCGGGATCTGTGAAGAGCTCGTGCCTTCAGCCCGCCCTGCCAGAGCCAGGTCCGTGGTGCAGGTGCTCCCCATGGCTGGAGCGTGTGTGAGCTGCCCCGACGCCTGCAGCTCCCGTCCTAGGGTGTCTGGGGCTGGTTCTCTGGGCCCCTTCTTTCTCTGTTCCTGGGCCCTGCCTGCTGCCTTACGCCTTGTACCAGGGATGCCATCACGACCTGGGAGGGGGCCCGGCTTCCTTGGCTGAATTTTCCTTCCTGGCGCTGTGCGTGGAGGGAAGGGAGGTGTTCCTTGCTCTTACAGGTGCCCCGAGTCCTCTGAAACCCTGGCAGCCTTCGGAGAGCCCGTGGCGGTGGGAGGCGGGGGTCCATCCCTGTCTCACTGGCTTCAGCCAGAAATAACATCCTGGAGGCGAGAGAAATGTTCCTGCTTCAACTGCGTTGTACGTTTCTTCAAGAAGGCTCGTTCCTCACCACAAAGCCCCTCTGTTTCACCAGAAACTCCTTAAATTCTGTTCTCTGGCTCTCGCCTTCTCTCCCGGGGCCTTGCGGGGAGGGGGGACACGGGACGACGGGGGCTCCTGTCTCCCTCGCTTGCAGCTGGAAAACGCCACCCAGAAAACCAGCAGGAAAGGGGCAAGCCCCCCCTCTGGGAGCTCTCCCTGCTCTGCATTTCTCCCGGCAGCTCTGCAGGCCTGGGCAAGCACCCACTCGGCCGAGCGCCGGACTGCGGTGCTGCCACGCAGAGCCGCAGCGGGTGGGAGTGGGCAGAGCGTCCCGGCTGCCGTCCACGCCACACGGGTGGGAGCGGGAGCCGCTCTCGGCCCTAAGGCAGCACACGCCGGCTGCTGGGGCCTGGAGCGGGGCCAGGGCTCAGCTCGGCCTGTGCCTCAGAGGAGGGGGGCTGTTAGCTGCTGCTACTGCGTGGGGCTTCGGCCGTGCAGCCCCCCCCCCCCCCCGGCTCCCTCCAGCAGAGGCCGGGTGCGATGGCGGGCACTGCCCCAGGGACGAGGGACGGGAGCGGGTTCCCCGCTTCTTTCGAGGCCCTGAGGAGCACCGGGAAGGGTGGGCGCGCTCGAAGCCCTCGGGTGGGATCGCTGTCCCTCGTCTCGGCGCATCCTTTGAAACGCTTTTTTCGGCCCTGCGTGACCGGGGCGACGTTCCCGAGGGTGTAAGGTCAGCAGGACACACACACACAC
>VYZV01040481.1:3810-20297 GCA_013401275.1 Pandion haliaetus
AATTTTTAAAAGCAAAAAAAAAAAGCACAAGTTGTTACTCTAGAAATGTAGAGAGTAATCCACAAAGCAGCTGGAAACTAAACCTTACACAGAGCAGCACAAAGAGTAATTTATCCTGTGCTCTGTAAAAATGGTAAAATTGCAGCGGAAGATCTAATGTTACCTACTTAAAATTGTGCTACAAATTCTAGAATAGACCATTCCCAGCCTCAAATGTCTTAGCTCTTCCCTCCATTAGAAAAATGATGTGCCCCCTAATGGAAATCCCCTTCTGAGCTGCCAAACCTTCCCAATTCCCCCTCCATTTCGGCAACAAGTCTAATATCCCCTGCTAGAGCACAATTCCTCCTGCCTCTCCCGTCTCTTCATTAGGCAACCTGCTCTCCTTTGAGACACCAAACAGTTTTTGCTTCTTTCATTGCAGTCATGTAGCCGTCACTCCATAATTAGATTGCATTCAATATTCAAGTGCTCAGGGCTACTTGCCCTTGGATATGATGGTGATACGAGCTTCAGAAGTACCTAAAGGAGTACCCTGACCCTTCAAAGTTTGCGACATATGAAAGACGTGACTGATCATCTGTGGGGCAATCGCTGGACTGTCAAAAGACCTACTGTGCTCTTTCTAAAGCTACCTTGAGAGAAGAGATGAAACCTAAATCTTGCCCATCAGAAGTCAATAAAAGGGGTTCAGCACATATCTCCTCAGCAGTGCTGCTACAAATTCACATTTTCTGTATCTTCTATTCCAGAGAAGAAAGCCCTGAAATACACAAAACTTAAAATGGCTGGCACTGAAAGCCCCACAGATCTGCTAACTCCTGCTGCTGACATCTTCAGACACAGTACTTAGGGAGGAAAAAAACCCACAGTTAAATGGTTGTGTAGCAAGAGAGAAATACACCATAATTATAAGAACTAACGCCAGATCTAGAGAACAGCCATGCTATATTGCTTCTTCAGCCCAAACCCCATTTCTGTTACTACATCTTTATTAGGACTCAAAGTGATCACTCATTAGCTGCTTCGCAGTGGTAGGAAAAAATCCTTAAACCAACGTATTTTCTTTCCACAACTACGACTATATACAAGTTCACACTGGATTTATGAGCAACTTTGTCAGAGTGTATCAAAATATATCCAAAAGCACGATTTCCCCCTCCCCCAAAAAAGGCAGTACCACCACCACAACAGTTTAGGCAGCTGAAGAGCTAGGTGGGACCTCTACTGAAAAACATACAGCAATAAATACTGCTCTTCAGGAATGCCTGATGTAAGCTGTGGCCATATGTAAACATCTTTTTGCTACTAATGAAAGCCAACTAGCGTACTTCATTAACCAATTTAAGGCTACTCATAGTCACAATCTTCAGATTAATACTGAAGAGCCTGTAATTGAAATGTCAGTCCAGAGGAAGCTACACAATTAAAATAAACATTGTTCTATAAAGTGAGTAGGGAATGCAAGAAAGCAGAAATATTTTTGCCCCAGAGCTTTCAGGTTCCATCTCATCCCAAAGATGATTCAGTGCTTCTGAATTTAATGTAAATATACTTGCTAAGATATGTTTCTAAAACAGATGAATACTGACTTAACCTTTGTGGCAGATATAAAAAAAGATCAAGATAGTGACAAGCATTTCAACTGTTTTTAAAAATCAATTGCATTCTCTCTACTTTTATATACTCAATTAAGCTATCAATTTCAGAGAGCTTTTTCTTGTAAGCCATCTATCTGTAGTATGAAAAGCTAAACAAAATTTATTTGCAAAGTCAAGAAGTCTTCTGCAAATAAACAGGGATATGCCAAGGATATTTAGAGTTGTAAACCAGAAAAATTGAGATGTAGCAAATATTTGGTCTTTGGGGAAGACTGAAGCTTATTTCTTAGACATTTAAACTTATTTTCACAAGCCAGAATGACTAGAAGCTGCATTTTGCTTTAAGGCCTTGTTAATTAAAAGCATGTGAAATTCCTAGTCTGCAAGATGAATAAAACGTCCAAGTTTGGAGAGAGAGCTCTTGACTTGAATGCCTCTTCTTCCATGCCTGACCTACCTCACCAAAACAAAATTAACCTTCCCACCCCCTGCCACTTTCATCTCAAACGCTACTTTTTGTTAGTCAAGCCACTCATTGGTAAGCAGCCCCTACTAACTTCTCGCTGGAGTGTTTATTGGCAGGACCGTACGACTAAGCAGGAAAGCGCAGGAAAGCTCGGTGGTCTAGCAGTCTCTGAGCTGTGGAGCAAGGTTTCCGCACTCCAGCTCGACAGATCTGCATTGCAAACCACCACAGCTTCCATTTGCACATAGAAAGAAGTTACCCGTGCACTAATTTTTCCCCAAACAAAGCTCTCCTATTCTGCTCTCCACGGCATGGGGCTGACTATCAGAGGGCTAAATTCACTCGCGGGAGGAATAGCAGGTCATCTCCTCTCCCCGAAACCCAGAGCTGCGCCTCCATAATGAACCGACTCCTCTTTGTGCTCCATTTCGGAGCTAATCACCATTAGAAATACTGTTGCCAGAGTAACTGCTCTGACAGAGTTGTATTTCCTTGGTTCAAAGGGCTGTTCACATGTCAACTTCTTGTGCAGTGTGAGGCTGCTTTGGCGGGGGCAGCTGGGTCTCTAAAATCTCATTAGCACAGCTTCATTCAAGTATAAGGACAAGAAAGGCAGAGACCTGGGGAGAAAATACTCCTTACAAGGAAGTTCAAGACACAAGGTAAGACTGTCTCATCGAGTTCCACACCTCTTAAAACTGAAAACACAAAGGTACCTCTGCATCACACAATAGATGCCTTTAGGGAAACCTCGTCCAGCCCAAGACCTGATCTCTCCCTGGTTTTAAGACGGGTCCTGGAAAACGTCCAGAGCATCAACAATCTCATCACTGCCCTCTTTCCCAAAAGGCAGTGAATAGAGTTACTGCTGAGCCCTTTACGTTCTTTTTTACCAAGGAAGACTTGAAATAATAAAAGGGAAGACTCCAGGCACACAATGCCTGCAACGTCTGGTAATATTCCTCTTCTCAGTTATCACTGGTACAGGAGTATTGCGTATTTAGGAGATGCAAACAGTCTTCTCAAACTACCACTAATTTAAATCAAAATTGGTTTCTCATAAAAACATGTGTAAGAGCATTTATCTCCACTGTGTGTCCAAGTATGAGTAAACACTGGGTTCAGTTAAAACCCACCACTTTGTGCAAAAGATGGGAATGCAAGAATCACGCAGTAAATTTTCCTCCACTTATTGACAGACAGAAAATAGCTTTCAGCTAAAGTTGGAATGCTCATGGCTGACTGAAAAACAACAGAAGGGACAAACACTCATGAATACCTATTTTAACTGCTGTGGAAAAAAAAAAAAAAAAAGAAAACAAACCCCTGAAGGTTTACACAAAGATTAGCTTTCATCTTAAAACAATTCTCCCCCCAAACTCACAGATCACTTTGAATGACAAACAACATTGTATCTTTGCAGAAAGTCTGTTCCATTCACATCACCCATTAGCAGTCTGTAAAAGGTGAAGAATTCGTTTTAAATGAAACCCTAATGCTCTTGCTAACATGAAGAGCCAGATCTCTGAAAATGAATGCTGGCTTTTTGAAATTCTATGACAGATTTTAATTCTTTTTGCAAACTTGTAGGTTGGAGTAACAGTCATGACAGTTACTGATTTGATGTTTTTGTAGGCCATCAAGAGATCTCTGCCTACAAAAAGCACGGAATATTGCCCTTACCGCAACCGGTGCTAAACAAGATGCTTGATAAGAGGATGACTTACAAGGAAGGCTAAGCAATATATGCACTGTACTGCATCTTTGAGAAGGGGATGCTCTCACTGTAAAGTCAAAGGCCACAGTGATATTTCTGAGTATGAGAAAATTAACGCTTCCTCATGAGGCTTACTTAAGAAATCCGATTCTTTGTTTAAATTGTATGATTTATGAAAAGTGACTTTTACACAAGCACAAGGTCAAAATACTTGCATAGTGCTTAAAATTGCAAGGAAGGGAGACAGCTTCAGAAACATCACAAAATTTGTCGCCCTCCACTTTCAGACACCAAGCCTGAAGACGACCGGGAACTCCATCATCCAGCTGGACTCTGCACTGCTAGCGTCCCTTCTGGAGGAGAAGTGCTCATCACTTGCTCCCTCCCCAGCTGGGTATCTGGTTTTGTCAGAAGATGCATCACCCTGAGGCTGCAGTTATTCAGGCATGTCCCAGAGCTCACTGTCTGCGCATACAGCAGCTAAAGGACCCTGCAAGCTCGTCTGAACGATGTGCCAGAAAGAACACACTCTTCTCCATGTTTGACACTTCAGACTTCTTGTCACTGCCTCATTCTTGTTGATAAACTAACACTTCCGTGGACTAATCTTTGCTTTTAAAGAGTATTTTACAGTATCAGTAGTGGTCACCATACTTTATTACTGTAATTCCTACAGAACAGTAGAAACTGATACAGCAGAAAGTATCCCAGCTAGCACCTCCAGGCAATAATATGAACATCAGGGCACAAATACCATTAGATATACCTTAACTAATTCCTGCCTAAGTCCTGCTTCCTAAAAAATCCCAGTAACCTCAACAGAACTTGGTAGTGAGCAGGAGAGGGCAAATGGAAGAAGCATAACTAGTACAACTGATATAGCAACAAAATCATGGTTCATCAGATGAACAAAACTAATTTGCTTCTGCCCACAAGCCCTGCTGATGACCGTTTTATTTGTTTCATGTAAAAGGCCCTGCCTAAGTAAAACACACTGTGTGAAGTTTAAGATATATAGCAGCTTACATTTTTACAGCAGCTGCATTTTAGCTTAATATTCCACATTTACAATAAGTAAGTGTTCAATACAAATAAATTTATTCCACAACTACATATTACAGATGAAGCAGTAATAACTACAAGAGCAAGCACTAACCACAAATGTTTTTGAATGGGAAACATTAATGTAAGTATCCACTATTAAGGCCATTGTGCCTGTTATTTTCAATTCAATCCATTTTTTAGGCTAAACAACTTCTATACTTCTCCCTTTAAAAAGGAGAGGTGGCATGCCACGTGCCAGCTGTAATACAGGAACAAGTACTGGACTCCTATAGTATTTGGGCATGGATGTAGCAATTTCTCAAGCTACTTTTAGGGGGGGTGGGGGGAAGCTAGTACATATTTGCATGTGTCTTAAACATGTTGCCAATACAAATTCAACATTTTCAACAACTATAGACTTAAAGAAAAAATAATCACAAGTGTGTTAAGGGGAACTTCTTGCTGGATTTGTAGACTGACTCACTGTTCCAGGACAAGAGAAGATTCAGGCGTCTGTGTGCAGCACGGCAGTGCAATCGCAGTACTGTTCTCTACTGTGACAAACATACACCTCCCTGTCCTGCTGAGGGGGACATCTCTGCCACAGGACCTCTCTTTTAATGTCAGTATGTAAAAAAACTCCTAAGTCTTATCCTCAGAATTCCTACCTGTTTCAGTTCTTTCCAACAATGATTGATCTGTTCCATATAACATTACCAGCAGTCAATGTAACACGGCATTCTTGCGTGCAAGCATATCATATATAAAGCTGAGGCAAGTAAATGCACAAAACCAGTCCAAAACATAGTATGTAGTTGCATGAGATGCCACTTCTAGCAGGAAAATCAACTTAAGAACTTTTTGACTCAGGTCTTTTCAGTAAGCCAGTTTAAGCCATGGTCCAACAATCAGCCGGTATGAGCACAGCTAAAGTACAACGTATGGCCAGAAATTTCTTAAGCTATTTTTCCCCATAGAAACAGTGTGCTGGAAAGCCATACCCATAGACATAAGTTATTATTCTGCCCTGGACACAAATCCACCTAATGATCTAACAGACTATGGTGGTACCTACCAGGATAACCTCTATTTCACTTTACATCATGACCAAGAATGGTAGGAAAATGAAGTGTGCAGGTACTTACCTCTGACCCTGCATAGCAAGAAAAGAGTCAAACCAGCTAACANAGTTTTATAGGACAAAGTGCTTGGTCGACAAATCTTTTCCTCTTAGAACAATCTGATTACATATATACGATACCAGCATTTTTACTACTTGACTAAAACACATTTTTACTTGGAAGTGGTGTGTAGTCATATAAACCATAGCTTTCACTCTTGTATTATTTCCCTGTACTTCTCAAGCACCTACGCACAATCTAGAAAGAAAAGCATCTAAACACAGCCTTCTGGTTACCAATGAAGCAAGGCATTTCACATGAGATGTGTTTCCTCCCCAGTGAGAACAAGGTAAGCAGGNCTGCTATATGAAACTACCTGCTTTTGTACGTTCAAAAATGTCAAAAAATTAAAACAGGCATTTCAATAAAAATAAACTACAGGAGACGTGATATTAAACAATGCCAATGCCAAAGCAAATGCAACAGTTTCAGCTGGCAAGTCAAAACCTAACATGCTGTTAAAAGTCAGCTAAGAGCAAAGAAAGACAAGCAGCAAGTATTTCTGCCTTCCCTTCCCAAACATGTACTGCTGCCAACAACACTGCAATTTCTGCCTGCACCTTGTACCTATATTCTCAAGGACATGGAAGAAACGTTGAAGGCTATTTCCCCTCACTTCTCTCATTCTCAAATACTGAATTTCTGCACCACTTCTGAAATCACAGTAACACTGGATACTGCTTTCCAAAACCTTTAAAAAGATGTGTTAACTTGGTAATGCTAAATAAACCCACTTAGTTTTCTAATTTGGAAAGAAGCTATCACTTCTACACTAGGCAGGTAAAATTATGCAAATAAATTAATCTTTCAGAAGTGTTGATTTATGTCTGTTGTCACAAGTTAGTTTCTAATAAGCAAAATCTTTCACTAGCTGTGAATGAATACTACATACTGATAGAGAAGACTGCCTTCTCCTACTGTTGTTTTCCTTGTGGTATCTATTTTAATATAAAGCTATAAAGTATACAAAAGTTTATGTAAGATTAATCCAGTGAGAGCTTCAAAGTTGCTCCCAAAAAAGGAAGATGAATTTTAATATAGGATCCAATTCTTACGTGAATTCCCTTTATCTCATGATATTAAAACAAATTTATCTTCATTTATGTCTCTATTACCTTGTAGAGCTGTTAATGTGCTGGAAATGAAGCTATTGTGTGATTGCTCCTATTACTTGAGGGATTTAAATGCCGACTGTAATAAACAGTTACCTGCAGGATGGAACAAAGTCAAGGCTACTCATGTTAATTTTAGAATGAAAAAAATTGCCAGGACAGCCAAGTAGGTAGCTATGAAGATAGAAATATAGCTTCTGCAAAATATGAACAAAGCAGAGCAAGTAACACTATATACTTTGCTTATCTGCATTAGTCTTCACCTTCTCTAACGTGGGATGGTTAAAACTTTAAGCTATACACAATTGTTTGATATAGCCATTTATATTCTTCTGGGAATGATGGGCTAATACACTGCCCAGCAGCAAGTCTACTTGCAGCAGAGCAAGCTCTTCAAAGCAAGCTCAAGCTTACCCTGGCTGTAGTCAACCAACAGAAGAAATGTATACGCTGAACATGATATACATTACAAAGAAAAGTTGGTAGCTTTATTATATTATAATTTTATTATCTTACTACACAGGCTCCTCAAAACAGCTTGAAGTTGCATCTTATTACTAAAATGTACAATTCTTTCACCCTACTAAAACAATTTTATACCTCCTCAGATACAGATAGTTTCCAAGAACTATTAGGCTATTTCATAATACAGGTAAATATACAATATATGTATGAACAATGTATGAACACGAATTTTATACTGAAAAATACTGTTTTACAATCACCACAGTTAATAATCAAGTTCAGCTACAATGGGCTAGTTCAGTGTTAATGTTTCTGAAAGATTTTACTACATTTCTCCTTAATATAAATTTAAAACCACACCTTACTGGTACCTTTGGTTTTTTGTGATGCTTTCAGTGAAGTACATATTTCAGCTCTGGCTCTCAGAAATAGCAACTTCTACCAATACAAAAACACATTTATAAGTAAGTTATAAATAAGATTCAGTATTAAATATCTCTAATCAATGCCAATATATATTTTTTCCTCTGCAGGTAACTATGATTAACACTGCATATCACTTATTCCCAGCTTTGATGCAAATCACTGTCTCCCAAGCTTAGGTAAGCAAATATGTCAATAAATCCACTAGACAATCTGGAAAGCATCTGGCATCTAAAGAAATTTAAAAAAATAAACCTGCATTTTCTTCACTACTCGAACTGTGTTGCAAGTAGAAGCATATGGCTTGAGGATTTATATACTTTTGCACATGGATTTACCTAACCAGTAAATCATTAAGCATGGCTGATCTTTCCATTATGAAGGAATCAAGTCATAAATCCTATTATTTCCCACACAAAGGTACAATTTTAAATACAATGGTTAAAAAATGTTGAAACAAGAGGGGGGAAAAAACCCCCAAACCCCAAGCAAACACAAAATAGCACATCCAAATACAATGATGTCCAATTGATGCGTTTCATAAAATGCCCATAAATAAAATAATTGGGGTTTTAATCATCCTTTAAGAATAAAATTCTTAAGCATAGTATTGTTGTATGTTACTGAATTCTACGTCAAAACATACAATTATTAATCATATTAATTACGTCAAAACATAGAATTCAGTAACATACAACAATACTATGCTTAAGAATTTTACCAGCTCACAAGCAATTCCATATTTACATTTTGAAGTAGCTTCACGGAAAGCCTATTTTGTGGCCATGCTATCAAATTACTGTTTTCATAGACAACGTTTCTACTTTCTAAAGATTTAGGCACATCCAATAAGCTCACTAACAGCACACATACAAGGACACAAAATGATAGAAAGCTTCTGGTTACATTAGTGCAACTCAGAAGTATCCATCCTTACAGAAACAAATATATTAATATTTACTAAATCAAATTCAACTTAACTTGTGCCTCATTCAGACAGTTCTATTAATCCACCTCTGAAGAAAAAGTTTACATTGTTACCAAAAACCCAGGCCTTTCATTAGAATAAACAATGATTTTTTTTTTTTTAAACAGGCAAAATGACCTAAAATTGTTTCCTAGCAACCCAAAGTCACTGAACCCAGAGGTGTCACTGCACCTTGAGATCACAGAACTACCTGCATACACTGCACGCCCGATCCCAAAACAACGGCCGTGAGCCCAGTGTGGCAGAGTAAAAAATGCAACTTGTGAATAAAAATTATTTATCTTCAAGTTCTAAAGTATTATGGCAGCCCTAAAACAAGGTTGTTTGTAAGAAGCAAGACAAGTTTGGATGCCATAAGGGCAGTGTTTAGCACCCCCTTCACAGAGGATGAAAAGCACGGTGTAGAGTCAATGACCACTGCAAGCATGGGTGACCCAGTCTACGGCTTTGCTCCATCTCAAGAGGGTCCACAAACTTTCAACATAAACTCCCTTTCCAGGCTGAATCGGCAGAAAGCAAACAGATGCTAATCTCTGAAGTTGCAAGACAAGTACAATGTGGCTGGAAGACAGGGTAAAAACCAGAAAGCAGTTTAAGGGTACTCCAAGCACAAGCTACACTGTCCAGCTTTCTGATGCTCTGCTAATGGTTAGTTGTTCTTGTGGAAAACTACCAGGTTTTATTTAACATTTAAATGTTCAGCCTCACTTGTGCCCTGTTACGTCTAGGTATTAACTACTTAACCAACAAATATTCATTACTTTCATTGGTATTCTGTGGCAATTTCGTAACACTCTTCAAAATTCATTCTCAGCCACCGTCTCTTTGAAATAATCCACAGAAGTGGCTCTGCCATTAAGAAGTTGGTTCTCTCTTCTTTCCATGTTTTTAATATCAAACTTCACATAGGCAGAGTAGTTGTAATGCATATGTTTAACCAAACCCAGCATTTTGTCTCCTAAACTGTTCTTTTTATCCCGTTTTCCAACCATCGCACTCTCCCTGTCACCGTGTGATGCAAGCATGATGGTATTGCTCCAAACTGCAGCTTGATTAATAAAGCCATATAACTGAAGGCACACTTCAGTTCTGTAGCGATGGATTAAAATTGATGGCAAGCTATTTCTGTCTTCCCCTGTCCTCCTGGCACATCTGGTAGACACAGTCATATTGCAGGCCAAATACTACAAAGCAGACAATTTACACATAGAGGAGTCATCCATGCTTTGATTAGTAGTATCTGGGCATATCAGAGGTCCGGAGGACCAGCAAAACTCCCAGCACCTCTGTCCATTTTAACCTGACTCCTGGGATACATCAAAAATGTAATGTTCACTACACAATTTGAACAAGTATTACTTGCCTCACTTTAAATACAGATGTTATTCCTCAAGATGTGAATATTCTCCTCAGAGAAAACAAAAAGAAATCAGGTATCATGACTCATGGAGAATATTTCCAGCCTCCTGACTGTCTGCCTCAAACGTCAGCAGCTCTTGTCTTTAAGGTGTGCTGCATCTGAGGACAAAACCAGTTTGATGGCTTTCGAGCACTAGATACACACCACATAGTTGTTACCCCTCCCTAGCAAAATTTTTCAAAATAAATGAATTTGAGGTACTTTTAGGACACTCAAACTTCACTATTGCCATACCCATGCAGCTGCACCCAAAGGTGGCAATCTATAAAACTGAGTTACAATGTAAGAACATATACACCGTGCAAAGCAAAACCAACACTACAGCAACATCCAAAAGACGCACAAACACATTGCTGCTCGTTGTCCACCGAGACATCAGAATCCACCTCTCAGACACGCTAATTCCCATCAGAAAAACACTCAAGCTTATTGTTACCAAGACTGCTGCTCCACTCACAGGTGAAATAAATCCCATTCCAAAAACAATCTCCATGAATCCAACAGCAGATATAAAGTCATCTACTCTATTACTAAAGGCTAAAATCTTTATTTGTTTTTGTGGGTTTTATGCACGTTCAGCTGTCATAAAAGCAGTTACCCACCAGAGTAGAAGCATCATACAGCATTTAACATAAATCTCACAAAACATATAAGCCCCCACTTTGCACTTTAATCATTTGCTAACAGTTACAATAAGATTGTATTAAAAATTTAAACTGCCCTACTTAATGCAATTTACCTTCAAAGGTCCATTTCCAGAGAATGAATTCAAATGATATAAATGTCGAACATTTGATCAGATTTATTGCACTGAAGAATATTTCTCTTGATACAGATCTGACGAGTGAAGGCTAATGGCTTTAGTTTTATTACTTTTTAAGCACTTAATGGGAAAATTTAGACGTTTTCACAAGACTAAGCTTCAGCTAGAATGGTACATTTATAGAATGACAGCACTGAAGAAAGCTGTGCAACCTCTTTAAGAGATGACCGGTTCAACAGCGTTATTAATGGAGAGATTAATGTAAAGTATTTATCCAGATAATTTGTCACACAACAGTTAGGCCTGAGTGCCTCTTTGCTAAATAGGCACAGAGAAGATAAGCAGAAACTGCTGATTACAGCCAAGTTTCTGTACTGAATTGGGGCCAAAATGCACAATCCTGGGGAAGACAACTGAAGTCACACCGAGATTGTAAAATAAGGACAAAAGTGATACCACTATAGGTACAAATTAATCAGTTCCTGCAGCTGATTAGGGGATATACACTAGTTACCCAAGCACTGGCAAATTACAAAAAAACCCTTACCAACTTCCCACCTTTCCATTCCAACCATGTTTTCCATAAACAAGAAAAGTACTTCCAAAACACTATGAAGCAATAGTTTTGCTTGTCCAAAAAGACTTTTTTTTAAAAACTGAAACACAGCTGGGAGTCCTCAGATTCCAATTAACATCTAGGTATTTATCCAATCAATCATCAAGTGCTATAAATTTCCTCTATTTCTCATTAGTTACACTATTGCACAGCTTAAATCTAAACATACCTTTCCGCGAGACTGTAAATTATGATGCCTAAGACACAAGCAACTGTATCAGCCATCAGAAGAGGCATAAATGATGAGAGCAAATCAATTGTATATACGCTAAACTGAAGCTGATTTACTCCTCACAATATTTTTTATACAAAAGTATCACCAACAGAAGCGCCACTAGCACACTACATCTCCTGGATTTTGCATATATGACTTGAAACCAGTAATGACCTGTCTTTATTAACATTAACAAGTTTTATGCACAAAATCCAATTTTCTATGGAAAAAAATATTTCTTCAGCATCTGCCAATAATGTTCCTTCATTAAGTGCAGATAGGCAAAGGTTTGTTTTTCTTCAAGCTCTCAATTTAAAATTGTTTTTGTGACTCTGAAAAACCATCTTCAGCCTTTTCAAAGGGCATGCATGTGGTAAGACGCTCCAGAAGGTACCTAACACAGCAGGATCTTGTGTGCTTTGAAATCTTGGGGTTCGTTACACTGAAACCAAAAAGAATATGCATTCATATATTTATTAACAAAACTATTAGCTTTTTAGTCTTATACCAGCTTTGTACTAATTCTTCTTCTGAATTAAAGCTCCCCCAGGTGATTGACCAGCACTCATGCTCTGAGTGAGGCATTGCTTTCTCTGCAGTTCACACAACCCCGCAAAGCCTGGCTGATACCAGCGCACTGCTTTGCTTTATTCCAAGCAGAGGATCCCTTGACTGAGAACGAGTCCTAGATACTACTTTTAAAATCCAAGATAAATGACGTTTGTTTCACAAACAATTCACAAACAAATTGGCAAGTGTGTCACCACCACATGAAAGCAAATTTCTATTTTCCTACCACATCTGCCTAATTACATTGTTGATTTTAATCCCACTGCAAAGGGACCACACTGGCTTCCCCAGAAGGCAGGACAACTCCTGCCCATGCAGGAACACTATGGCAGCAGCTGCTGCCAGCTCCATCCTGTGCCTATGGCCGCAGCGGCACCCTCCCTTCATCAGGCATTGCCGGATCTCACCCGGATGTCATAAGGACAAAGATGACGGTCTTCCTCAGAAGAAGCTCTACTGGAAATTAAGGCTTCAATTGTGCACATACACATAAGGCACAAAAGAAATTAATCCCAGTGAGAAGACAGTAAATAATTTGGACAATGCAAGGACTTTTGGTTAAGCAGTGATGCCAGCTGAGCAACAGCTGCAAAACACACATGTAGTGGCACGGGCGCTGAGCAGCTGGTCAAGGTTTTCCACTTCTCCGCAGAGGTTCCCGAGTGAATGCAGCATTTGCTACCAAGCAGAACAGAGCACTTCACAAGGATGACTGAAACATGCTCAAAAAAACTGCCTTCTTTTTCTATCTGTGTAAGATATCTTAAAAAGTTAATTTGAAGTTTTGGAAGTTACAGGACACTTTCATTCAAGGGCCAAAAGGAAAAAAAAAAAAAACAACCAAACAAAAAAACTCAAAGAAAAACAAACAACAGCAAACTGAGGGCCAAAGCGCACAGCTTGCCTACATCACATTAGTGACCAATTATTAGCAGATAACAAAGTGAAATCAGATGTGCTGACTGCCCGGGTCCCCATCAAGAAACAACTTCTTGCCCTACCCCAGCCCCCCACCAAATCTCAGAAGCTAAGCAGTTCAAATGAGCAAGAAAAAGCTCTTCATGGCAAAATTTTTGTACCACACTTGCAATTCTAATAATTTCTTCCTTACATAGCCTCCACATGTTTAAATCTAATACTGGTGGAAACCACCTTATTGACCTGATATTTGCAGTACTACAAGCACAGGCATTGGCAAGAAAAGGACAAGCCCATTACATGAACCAGCTGTCAGCATCAAGGCAGGCAGTAACAGCCAAGAAAACACAGCACAGGTATTTTAACCCAAAAACTCTCAAAACGCTTTATTAACCGAGGGTGCACACGGGCAGCAGCAAGTTGACACCAAACAAGTTTGCCAGAGTCCCTGATTCCCATAATCCCTTAATAAAACTGCCTGAGCCTCTGTGCCCAACAGTCGCACTTAATAGTCAGGATAGTTTGTGTAACATGGAGGCAACCCACACGGTCCTATCCACCTGCCAAGTTAACCTTCCAGATTCCTACTAAGAACAAAATGGAGCATGCATTGCTAAAGCAAGTCTACATGGATCACAGGAAGACTGTTACCCCTGGAAGGACAAAATTAGTGAAATACCAAAATACATAGAGAGGCTATTCAAAAAGTAGTTCTACATTCTACAGACTTACCTCCAAGTTCTACAATACAATACTATGCTGTGTTCTCCATTTTCCACAAAATCCTAACTAGATCCTACAGTGGACAGAGTCTGGTGATGCTGCTTTGGGCACGCGCGCATACACAACTCAAATAACTAAGGAAAAGAAAGAAAAGAGCTTGATACAAGTGAACAACATTGATTTACAAAATACACATTAAGGATTGCACTACCCCAAGAATCCAGGCATCATTAAAGTAACCATATGAACAGGACAACAAGCTTCCGTATGTTCAAGGGATATTTTTATCCTTAGCAAAGTATTTGGGATGTCCAGATGCCAACAGCTATCCTAGCCCGATACTGCATCCAGCTAAGGTTTATATCCCTTAACAAGCATCTCAGAATACCCCGACCTGCTGGGCCTGACCATCCACCAGCAGTCTTAATGACTGACAGTAGATCAAGTTGTCCATTAAGCAACTCACTGTTTAAGACTGGTCAACAAATGGGCCAATCCCATCTTCTCCAAAAACTGAAATAAAACAAGTAGCTTACAGATAAAATTCACTGTACACGTACTGTTGATGACAATCACATTACAAGATTGGTGCAAATGCTTTTTTTCTAAGTGGGAAGAGGCAAAAGTTCCACATTTAACAGGCACAAGTCTCCTTCTGCAACACCAAGGACTTACCACTGCAAGCAACCTCATCAGATCAAATTTCAATTTCAAAGTTACATTATATGCAATTAGTTTAAGGATTCTCTAGTTTATAGAGAATGAGGAAAAAGCATGTATTTTAAACTCGGTAGTAGTGCTGGATGTTTTCTGGCATAGGAATTGGGAAGACTAATGCCAACACTTATTCTGGCTTACTGCACACACCACCCCCATACATTCATGCAGGCCTTTAAACTCTGAATACACAAGTGCTAATCCCAGAGAAGCAAACAGTTTCAATAGGATTTGCATATGCATACGGATTAGTTGAAAGGCAATGATTTGCAATGCATTTCAGAAATTGCTTTTGAAGAACAACCTATGCTAATAATAAACTTTGATGTTTAAAATGTGTTTGTTACACAACAGAGAACATTACAAAAGGATTATGTTTATTACACCAGTCTTAAATGTTTGATAGCTCAGACAAAAGCATCCTTTTATTATAAGAAGAAAAAGCGAGCTATTCTCCTTAATAAATGTTACTAAATACACTGCAAACACACTCAGGTACAGACAAAAGTTATAGAAACTAAGAGATATAAATTTAATATCGGCATTCTGACAGAGCTTTTTGTTTGACAACTCAGATGAAAGACCTTCAGTATGCTGCATGCCAGAAATAACAAATATATAAGAGCAACAATTATTCTCTGGAACCTCAAGGGATGGCTGGAAATACCATGGCACGATACACCAAGAGAACAGTGCATACCACAGCTGCTTGTCAAGGTGAAGTCAGATTTTCTCACAAGACTCCCCAGACTTGGTATTGCCTCCCGCCTTTGTTCTGACAGCCTCTACTTTCTACCCTGAGCAAAGGTTTTGTTTCCAGGTGTTCCAAAATGCTCTGGTGATGCTCTCAGCAGGCTGGTGGTGCTCTCACAGTCAGTTTTATAGCAAGGAACAGGGGGCATCTTCCCTTGTGTCTGCCTTGAGACAAAATACCTTGCATGTTAGCTCTTATTCTTTCATTAAGCAATAGTAAGCCATCAAAGTAATTTTGTGCTAACAAATTTAAGTTAAATCCACAAAGGGCAGTTAAAACCAATGACCAAGGGATAACATATTGAGGATAATTAAAGAAAACAAGCCTTTAGACATTTCTCACTGCTCTCTCTATTTGAGAAGTTGTTGGACAAGCTGTACAGAACACATAGTGTAAGGCAGCACATGAGGTGTTAACGCATTTTGAGAGTTGTCAATAAAAATTTAAGAAAAAAAAAATTAGATTAAGTGATCGTACCATAATAAAGAGTATCACAGTAAGAAGAGCAACAAAGACTTGCTAGGCAAGGCAGACTATCCCCCAAAACACAGCAAATGAGCCACAGTTTAGATAGGCCTCTTAGAAATAAAACAGGTGCAAGTAAGAAAAAGGTTGTCGCTGTAATGAAAAAAATTTAAACTGGCATTTTAAGAAGCTCATGCTCTGCTGAAGCCCTTTTTGGCCCTTACCTAATCTTGTGGTCAGCTCTGGCACACTCCATTACAGCATAATTAGCCACTGCAAAAGCAGAGCTAAAGAATCATCCAGCTAACAGATATTACCACGCAGCTGCTT
>VYZV01040481.1:24048-67334 GCA_013401275.1 Pandion haliaetus
AAGTAAAATAGAAATACCTGGACCTAACAACCAAAAGGATTTGGTTCCCAGTACTGCTGCAGCAGGGAGGAGCGTGTCAAAGTTTTAGCAGGCTGATCCAGCCCACCTTTGACTAGCCCAACTAGCGATTAATCAGTCCATCTCTGACTAGCCTAACTAATGAGCAACCAGAGCAGCACATCACTTCGGATGCCAAGTGCTCTCCGAAAGGTCACAGCTGCGCCTTACCAAAATCAAAGGAATTCCAGGAGTCAGAGGACCTGCTCTCCAGCTCTGCCCCATACTTGGGTCCCCACTGCCCCAGCCTCCCACTCCCAAACTGAAGAAGCCTTCAGGCCACATCTAGTGCAAGAGTGAATATTGCCTCTTCCTAAAATAGCCGTCAGCAGAATAGGACTGAGACTTTATTTACTTCCCATTAGACTGATTAACATTTCTTAATGAAAATACATCTATAAAAGCTGACTTGATAACGCTGATAGCAAGTGACAGCCTTTCCCCGCAATCCAGCTGTACGAGGATTAATTTGTCATCTTCCATCCCTTAATGGAGAATTTGTACTTCAAGGTACCCCTTTTAGACACAGTTGTTCAACACAACATCAGAAATGTTATTTGAATTTGGAAATAAAATATTTCTGGTAAATGTTTACATGCACTAGACAGACTCTATAATAAAAGATTAGTTTAATTTGCAAATAAAGCATCCAAAAACAACAGCAACAGCACAGCACTACAGTGAAAGGTCCAAACTGTGAGGCAGCAGTGGCCTCTGCCATTATGTATCTGTAACTCCTACCTCAATATTCACAGGTTTATTGCTATTTGGGGCACTTTTATTTCAATATTTGTGTTACAGCCATCCACACAAGGTAAAACCTCCCAAATCTGTGTTTGACGACTCACATAACAGGTACCACATACGCAACAGAATGGGATATTTGAGTTTTCACCTTCCCCCTTGTTTAGGACACATGCCAAAGTACTAAAAACCAAACCTCAACCCTAACCAATGCATTTTTCCTAAGACAGACATGGCAGCAGCAATGCCATCCACAGTATCTGAGACAAGTAAGTTGGGTCAAAAATCTTTCACCAAGTGCATCTTCACTGGATGCTCTGTCTTTAACAGCACCTTAACAGGGAGGGTCTAAACCCTGACACTGCAGAAATCCCTTCCCAACAAGGTTCATCAGTAACATATATATATACACACACACGTATGTATTTGTGTGTGTGTATACACACACAAATACATACATGTACACACATGCTGCACAAATACATACATGTGTGTATATACACACAAAAGAAATACAGTTCTAGGTATTCCTACAAACTAAGCAAGTGGGTCAGACTGCAAGCCCTTAAGACTGGCTTAATCTCCCCCAAATTTTTAAAGTTCTAATACTAGCATGACTAACCAGAAGGTTTTCAGCATTTTGCCTTACACACCCAGTTACAGTAGTAACCGCAGCAATAGCAAGCATCTCCACACTGAAAGTTTATGCTGAAAGATACATCTTCTACTTTGATCAGTAGCCTGCATACAACCGAAGTGAACTAAGCTACAATAACAGACTCAACTCTGAATCAAAATTAGATTCAAACCCGTTTGTTTCACACCCAGTGATGCAAGCTACATTGAAGGTAAAATTTTACCCTCTGAATATCTGAACATTTGCTTTTCCTCTGCAATATCAGAGAATTGCATGGCATGCAGTTAAATGGGTCAAAGAAAATCTGAACACAAAGCAGGGAAAGACATGCAATTATGAATACATCATGAACAAAAATAAAAGCAATTCTTATGCATTAATGGTACATCAAGCTAATTCAAGAAGGCTAAAATCATTAAAAAGGCATCCTGGGGCAATACACAGTCATTACAATACTGTGCTGACAAGAAATATTAAAATAATCATTTCCAATGTCATTGATAAAATCCATTCTGATAAGCAGGGAAAAAACCACCCTAATTCTTAATTGGGAAATCTGAAGTAAAATGGATCTTATTAGCATTTGATCTTATTTTTAAAACATACTTCCCCTGTTCAACAATTCCAAATTCCAAATATCAAAACCTAAAAAAAGTACTTATTATCCTCCATCACTGGGCACATTATTAAACTAATCCCCTGGAACTTGGAATTTTTCTTTTTTATTTCAGACTGAAGTTCAGGGCCTGCTCATGCAGCTCCGACTTCAAGCAGTGTCAGAGATTAGACCCAAGTGTGACAATGCTGAAGGTTAAAACCAGCTCTCAAATGTTCAAAATCCTGCTTCAGAGTACAAACTTCTACACAGAACAGCTGATCGTCACATCACAAGATGCCTGAATACTTATCACACTTAGGAAATTACCAGCTCTAGCACACTATCGAAACAGTTTAATTTGTAAGTTATTATTAGGATGTCAGAAAACGAGTGATTCAACATATGCACATTCCAAAGGACTAAGAATAATCATCCAACTACTGTTTACAAATTACAGTCTTCAGCTTCTTAAAGCGCTAAAAAAGTTATCTAAAAATACATAGATGTACATTAGCTATACATCAGCCTTCGTAAAAAGTTTCTGCAGACAAAAGTGAAATATTATTGTAAAGCAGTGTTTGTATTATAAAATATGAACCTATGGACTCGATGATCTTAGAGGTCTTTTCCAACCTAAATGATTCTATGATTCTATACTCTGTTACAATCAACAGTGAGCTTAATCAACTAATGAAGCATTGTAAACAATGTAATTGGATTTAACTAAAGTAGCATTCTCATAATAATAATCACTCAAGTTAAATTATTCTACCACTCAACTGTGGGGGAAAATAAGGAATGAGTTATAATAGATAAAAGTCATAATAGATGACCACTAACAGAGTTCAGTGGATGCTTGCAGAGGAAAAATTAGAAATTTAATTTCTAATATGTGTGCAATGAAGGAGTAAAAGACCCTTCAATGCTATTTCCAGTTTCTTCCTCCGAAACGTAGTTCTACACCACATCAAGGCAGGAAAGAAACAAGAAACTAGGTTTTAGAAAAAGCTTGTAAGACATCACCTTTTGTAACAAAACTAGTAACTGGTATGTTAAAGAAAAGTCTGCTCTAACTTGGACTGGTAACATGGGTTTGGACAATGGAAGTTTACAGACAGTTTCAGATTTACCAACTCACTGGCAATTCAAAGTTCCTGAAAAACAGAAGTGGGAGAGGAAGAACAGGCTGCAATTGGACCATAAATTATGTATGTAAACCACAGCTGATGCAAACCATTGCATAGTGTTTGACTTGATTAAAAAAAAATATCAAATAGGAGTCATTGCATGCAAAATGAGAGCACTAAAGCTGACATGACTAAACCAAACCCAATCTCACATATTACATCCAGTGCAATATCCACATTTAAAAACAAACAAAAAACCCCAAACCACACATAACAATCAACATTATTCTAAAAATTTACAAGTGAAGTGTTCATCAAAGTTACAAGCCAGCAAAAGCTGTGGGACATTGGTCAACATACTAAAATACCCTCAAGGACCTACCAAAGCAAAGAATTGGAGCATCTAAATACCAAGCATTTCCTACCCCGGAATATAACAAATAGTGATTATATCCTATGCCTAAATCCCAAGAAAGGATACCCATCCAGCTGGGAGCAAAGTCTAAAAACAATTTCAATACAGAAGCGATCTTGATAGGTATAGTAGCTTCATGTCTTGCATACAGCTACTAACTTATCAACAACTATTCTTCCTCAGCTACACACAATAAAAAAACCCGTCTTATCCATTCACCTATTAATGAAATGCAATAATTGGTCTGTACCCCTTTCAAGTTTGCTGAAAAACACAGTTAATTTATGAAGGCTGCTGGCACTGACTCAGGGTCTCTGCAAAATAAAAAGAAACGCTTGAGAGCATGCTACATGAACACCTCTACTTTGCCTTTCCCTCCTCCCCTCATCCCTTATTTTCCTTGTTCATGGCCAATATTTACATCAAGAAGCAGTTTTTTTCAAGTCAGACTAGGCTTTCTGATGTTGGATAATCAGCTCCATTTATTCTGGAAAGGATCTGAACACAAAGAGAGATTATTAACCAATGTTGTGTGCTGTTTGCTTTTGAGCAAACAGGGCTCAAAAGTCCCTTGAGGAATACCCAAGAGACAGTCCCTCAAAAGGGTGTACTGCAGAATTCACTCGCAATTAAAAAAAAATTAAAAATTAAATTTAAACCATAGGTATGGAGTCCAAGTGATGCAACCAGGCAGACATTTTGCTCCCCTGTTGAAGGAGGGGGGGAGCAATTACTTTAGTATAAGATGAGGAACAGCCACTCCAGTTTAACAGCAGCATCAGAGAAGACACAATACTAAGCAGAAGCCAGAAAGGTAACAGACTGGCTGCACACAGTCAGACTCACAAAGCACTACAATGTTCTACAGGTGATGTGCCAGCGATGTCAAGTCACAAGCCATTCTGGGCAGCTTTATTAAGTTACATCAGGTGTGGTTATATACATTTATATTCCATGCCTACCAACACACAAAGACATTGGAACAAAATTGGAGCCTATGTGTAAAACTAGTGTACATTTCATCACACTAGCTTTTATTTCCTATTGAATACAATTTCACAAAAGATGTAACCTGTTCACTGCCGAAAAAGTAAAAAAAAGCAAAGTTCTTTTCATTAGTCAAAGGCTTTCACAGCATTATGGTCACTAAAGCAACGGTGATACAGCCAGCACCTACAGCGCTGGCTGGTGCCATGCAACAGCCTTCCCCAACATACCACCTATCTCCCAGTAAGCCAGCCTCCTGATGTACGGTCCAATGATACATCACATCATTTTTCTAAAGGAAAGATAATTTAGAGGTTTTCTGCAAACTTCTGCATTTCTACTCCTTGCCTTTCAACAGACTGCATACAGACTATATGAACCCTCTGAAGAAGCCACTAAAAACATTGTTAAGCTTACATTCAACCTGAGCTTCCTAGAGTTGCACAAACCAAGCGTCATTTAATCAAGTGCTCCCTGTTAACAACTTGCACTGTTCATTCACACCCCCTCATTTAATGGGGTTAAGAAGTTGCTTTGTTTCCTGCTGAAATAAACAGCAAAAATTATGAGGAATTGGATTTGGTCCCAGACATGTCTGGCAACTGTAGCACATTTATACAGAAGCATTCCTAATCCTATTAGTTGGCAAATATTACATAGTTGGTTGACTGCCATGTAGGTAAAACAAAACCTTGATACTTCTTAAACACATGATCTTTGTCAATTCTTTCTACTTACTACTGAAATTTAGTAGAGACACAAATAAACTTGTAAGCTTCCAGAAAGCTTATCACACTAGCTTTGTGCCAAGAGACTTCTCTCTCAAAAGGACCCTGAGAAAGGAAAGGGGAGGGGAAGGTGTAAATATACACTGTACAAAAATCCACAAACACCACAACTTAGAATATATAATTTAAAAAATCTAACTATAGCTAGCACTCACAAATAAATGTACTAACAAAAAACCCTAATGGTTCTTTGAAACTCATATTCAATACAGAAAAATCTAGGCAGTGAAAACAGTACTTTCTGCAACTAGTTCCAGAGAAAACAGTGAGCAAAGCACAAAGATACAGCTTTAAATGCTTTTCTCTGAAATCCTACAACCAGGATAGGTAAAAACACCCTTACTTGGAATTAAACCTAGTGCAGTGCACACATCAGTATTTTCCATTTAAAAATATGAATGTTTTGCTTTCTTTTTTCCAATTAAAAAAATAGACCGTTTTGCTTGCCTTTTTTTAATTTTAGCTGTCTTCATACACATCTCTGACAGGTACTTATGTGATGCTGTCTCACAAAACCACAGATGGCACAGGTCTTTGCACTGAAAAGCTGGCAACAAAAAAACCCAGAACTAAGGAGCTCTGAGAAGTATTTCAACATAATTAAGAAGGTTTTTACATGCAGCAGAACTGCTGCGATGGAGAGCTGACAAGTTCAGCCACTAGACAACAACAACAGTTAGAAGTGCAGGCAGCAAAGCCCCAAGCCAAGGCTGAATTCAAGGCTGAATTTCCACTAGAGGGGGCACAAAGTCCATCTCATACAGCAAAGACCATGTTCAGCATCACTTCTCCAGCCACAGAAGTTCTTCCAAGGGGTAACTGTTCCAAAAAAGTTACAGACTGTCAGAAAGCACTTTTGTTATTCCTTATTTTGAGACGGTACACAGTGGTCCCAAGTACCTCCTACAAGGCAAACTAGAACATTTCTGCTAATGATGTTTCAAACCACCCTTAAGCAGCCAACTTTACTTCTAAATCCCTGCACAAGACTGTCAACTTCTAACACTCCATGAATGCCATCAGTTACTTCTCATGATTACCCTATTCCTATCAATTTACTCAATTTATTCTCACTTTTTCAAACGTGCAAGACAATTTTTCAACAACTTTGCACAAATAGCCTCTCAACATCTCCACGAGCACTAAATCAAAACAAAGAAAACTTTGGTGCTTGCTTTATTTTAGCAAAGAAAACTAAAAAATAAATGAAGACTAAAAATAGCTTAAGATTAAAGGTGCTGGTAGAGAACAGAAGAGCGTACATGTGCTGCGTTAGCATAAGGAGCCCTCTACTTCATTTAAGATAATACCACAAAACAAATCCCCCAAAATGGGCATTTTCTTCAACTAAACATTAATGAATACTTGCAAAACAGGCAAGTACCTGAGCTATCAGACTCCGGTGGTTATTTAAAAAACTAGCTACAGTATTGTGTGATATGTTGGATGAAAAATGTAATCTTTACCATCTTGGAAGACTCTCTCCACGTTTAGTCCGTAAGTAGCACAGGTTTCATAATAAGTACATCTCTTGAGATCATTCGATAATTTCCTCGCTCTGGCATCATCTATGACACGTGGATTATTGGAACTTATAGCATCTACAGCAACAACAGGGGAAAAAAAATACATATTTAAACATAATTTGAAAACATCATCTTATAATTACCAATACCCAAGCAGGGAATTTAAGTACAAACCATGAAACTTTTAGAATTTTTAGGAAACAACAGGGGTGTGCATCACTCCAATTTTATACTTTGTTGCTAGTATCACCAGCATGCAGACTGATTCTGAAAACCAGGAAAAAAGATGCTTTTTGGTTACCTTAAAATATATTTAGGTCACTTGCTGCAAAATATACAGAATCACATGTAAAAACATGAGCTCTGATGTAAAACATACTTAGAAAAACAAGTGGCTGAGGATTCTGAACATGTGAAATGATTTTTAGGCCTCCTATAAATATCAGCACTGACTTACAAGTAACTTTCACCCGTAGAGTGCGAAGCACAAAACACAACACGATTGTAAGTACAGGAATATTTTCAGCAGAGAAATAATAGGATGGGGGGAGAAATGGTTCCAGGTATTACTGCAACACGCAGGGAAAGCGTTTGATTTGCACATAAGAGATGCTTTTCTTTAAAAAAACCTAGACAATACTAAGACAACTGGGGGAAAAATCGTGACGGTAGATAAGAAATCACAAAGCTGTACAGAACTGCCATTATCATGTTGCTAAAAATCGAGAGTCCAGTTCTTCCCTCAGTTCCTCATGTAACTCTGCTCTGTGTGCTTATTTTTGGTCCTTCCCATTTTTTAGGCTAGTTCTGTCTGCGTTTTGCTCACGCACACAGAACCAACAGCATGCTAGCAAGGCCGGGCTGGAAGCAAAGCACTCTGCTAAACCCCAGCCCTGAACCTATGGCACACACTACGCCTTGGTGAGGCACACACTCCCCAGTTCAACATGAAACTGAGATTTTTTTTCATATAGTCACAGGTTGCATTGTTGACCGACCTGGTTGCTGAGTCGCAGCCAAGACTGGATCTAGGAAGCTTACTGTAAATGACTGAGTCTCAAACCTTGATGTAAAGGCACCCATGAGACGTTGTGGGAACATATTGCAAAGCCAATAAAAATTGTATTTTTCTAAACAATTAATAACGAGTTTGTACCTCTCTGCAAGAGCTACTTTTCACACGTGCTTTTTAAGTCCAATTTCTAGAGCTTAGCCATAAGGAGCTGAAAAAAACCTTACACCAGAAAAACAACAAAAAACCAACCCTGCTAACAGATGAAGGGGAAGTTTCTTCATTGCTACTCCACCATAGTGAAGAACTCTACAAAGGTTATACTGCTTGACCATTTTCTTAAAAAGCAACTTTTTTTTCCCCAGGAGTATCATGGCAATTCTTAGCTCTGGTAAAAAAAAGTCTTAAGGCGAGACAGCAGTACTACCTAATCTACAGAACTCTGCAGCTACCACCTCGCCACGACGACAGGCACCGATTTCAGCATTTAGAGCTGCTCAGAGAGTTTTCCTAAAAATCTGCTGCTTCCCATGGCAGCAAAACTACCTTCATTCTTTGGAAAAAAAGCATCACTTAACGTGAGCATGAAGTGAGTGACTATTGCAATGCTGTATTTAAGGCTTGATTCTGGGCATGACATGACCATATCGCAACCGACGTTATTGCTACCTTCTCATGAGATCTAATTAATAAAAACAGAGCAGTTATTTGGAAAGCTAAAGGCAGATTTTTTTTTTTTTAATCAGCAGAGGGCGCTGAAACCATTTAACCAGAAAGTCACTAATAAGTAACACCAGGGCTTTGAAAACTTTGACTTTTGAAGCAAATTCAGTGCTACAGCCTGGCCCACCGCAGAACAACCGGGCAGAGAAGAATGTCTGGAAGCATCCGGCAAGTGCTAACATTTTGGGAGAGATTTCATTTCACAGCTTATTTCAAGAATACCAGTCAAAACCAAGAAGCTGGATGTCAAACAGGTGTACTTCAAGCATATTTTTAACAACTGTATTCATATTACATATATTTCATTTCACTGCACCATTTGACAGTCAGTGTAGCCAAAAAGCTGTGTTTTTTTCCTGATGCTTACTCCCAGAATTAGCAGTATTTCCATCTTTAGCCACATTTTTAAAAATCCCCTTTGTATCAGCACTGCAACAGAAAACAAACTTTGATAAACCAAATTCTATTCTGGCAATAACAGGAACGAGATAGAAAACCATAACCCAAAGTGTCGGAAGTGCAGAAAGAAAAACACTTCAGGGAAACATTTCCCCCTCTCCTTCTTCAACTCCAGTTTTAAGCTGACAGTGTGGCCCTTCAAACCAGTTAATTTCTGCTTTTTGGCTGTAGTTTCCACTATCCTAGGACTTTTTGTGTACCTACTTCCCTTTTTGTTTTTTGTCATCTGTTTCCACCCCACAGCCGGGTTGCGATTCCTTCTTCAATGCTGCCCAGACTTTCCTCCTGCCTTCACGTGGCAGCGCTGGGCAGGCAGGCAGGGGAAAGCAAACTGGTCTCCGACCACAAAGCTGACAAAAAAGTAAGCTGAGAAAGCAGTGAAAAAGCTTCAACATCACCAAAACTAGCAGCATACACTAAAAAGGAAGATGCCCAAAATCGAATCTACAAGAGCAACTCACGACACTTGTGTTCTCCCTCTAACACAGCACAGTAACCTGGCATTATACTCAGAAAGAAATGTTTCCATGGGAAGAAACTCACAAAAATGTCTGTACTATGCTTCCAAAACAGGAGCTCTGTAAAGAAAGAAGTCTGTCCGGTACCTATGCAAGAACTCATTTTTGGTAAGAATTATCACAAGAGGGACATTTACATGGCTAGGTGCAGAACAGCCTCAACTCGTATCTGCTCCGTGCAGCAAACTCACTGCAATATGGGAAGCGGTGAAATGTTAATGTGATGCACTGGCAAAAGAAGGCACAGAATATCCAAAAGACAGCTCAGATGCAAAAGAAATTGAAATACTGCTGGTGCCTTTCCCTTGTTACGTTTTCCCATAGGCTAGCTGCTGCTTACTGCTGCTCCAGAAGAGGTTTTGCAAAAACAGAAGTGGGGGTGGGGGGCAGTGGTGGTGTTTCAGGTGGCTAAAAGCTGCATTTCCATTTGATTTAATGAGTGGCCAACTTGAGAGACTGCACAGGGGCATGGTTCAGTTCTGCTTCTTAACAGTGCTGGAGGTTTTTGATTCTTGATGTGTCTGCCTCTTAGGAATGCCAGGGTATCAAGCACTTCTAGAATGCCAAGCTAATGGAAACAAATTTGACTTCAAAACTTTGTTACACAACTCACTCACCTGCCCAAATTCAACATTACCATCTTCCTGCTGATGAAAACACCGTGACTAGCAAGCACTACAAATATTTTTTAAATATTCTTGTAAGTCATCATTGCTAAAGTCCTACACTCCCTCTCCCAAGAGTGCTACAAGGACGTTTGTCTCCCACCTCAAACCACTCCTTGCAATGCCACGGCCCTGTAGCAAGCCAGCCAAGAAGCCCAAATGGCAAACCACCACACTGCTGATTAACCGCTAGTTTATCCACAAGCTCTCGTCATCATACACGTGGCAGTGCTGATGCAAGAGAAGGGAAAGGACAGGACATTGCTTTGCCACCTTGGAACAATCTATACAGTCACAGAAACACAGTCATAAATCAAGACTGCACTTACCCTGGGTTCCCACTAGTACCATTGGAATTTCACTAGTGTTACGATAGTTAGCCATACGGCTGTAGTAGTGGTAAACAGTCTGGAAGCTAATTTCATCTTCCAAGCTGAAGACAAATATAACAGCATCCACCCACATGGCAAACTGCAGAATAAAAATGAAAAGGCATACTATGAGAAAAGCAGTGATGAGGAAAAAAAGAAATAGAGAAACATTCTTATCTTACTTGGAGGGAAATACACATCAGAGAAACTTAATGATAATAACCAAGGCCTTAAAAGTGGCATACATTTCTAAAATGACGAATCTCATCATCACTCTGCAAGTGATGGGGATCTGGGATACACAAAGGTTTTTCCCTACGCTCACAACCACATCTCTTCTTCACTGGTATATGATATTGGAAGGCCAACTATCAGTGCACATTGGTTTTGATTCACAGCGAAAGAAAACATCAGAGCCTCAGATTTCTAAATTTGTGAATTTTAACTGAGTAACACTGATCTCTAGGCACTTGAGTGCCCCATTTAGTGTGTTACTTCCCCACCCTCTGATTTACATTCATGCATGCATGCTGATGTTTCTGTTAGTGCCGGGACAAGTATTACAGCTGTGATTTTACAAGATTGCTAATAATTCTCACCTCTTGATCAGTGTCCAAAAACTATGATTTCAGATTTCCAATTCTTCGCTAGACAGACACTCTTAATTGAACAAACAGTACCAAATGACAAGGGTTCAGCTTTCAGTGTGAAAGCAAACTATTCTCTCTTGGCATCAGTAATCTGCTAAAAGACATGCATATCCACAGGCCAAGGCAAGGGGCTGCTTAAGTGACCATGCAAGTGAAAAAGTTCTAGCTCACAAGTGAAGTAAGATTGTTTAAACACATTTAGCATAACAGTAAACATATACAGGACATCAAAAAAAGACTTAAGTTAAGCTTACCTCACTGCCTTTATTTTTCCCTAAATGACTCCATTCCTACCCAAATTTAAACCAATGGAAATGAGTTTTAGCCATCGGTATTCATGCTCTTCATTATATTACTACTACAATATGCCAGGTAGATTAGGGAACACTGAACATACAGCGAGCTGTAAGGATGTTCATTTGGGAAACATTTTGCTGAGTTTTACATTACTAGCCTAGCTTTGTCAGCACTTACTTCAGCCCTACCAACTCTTGCAGTTTTGTTTCTGCTCTTGCAGTATTTAAACTGCTTCACTCACTAGTTCGTAGATTCACATGATCTCAGCTTTTACTAAGGCGTCCCAAGCTGGCATATGCAAAGGGAAGAAGAAAGAAGCTGCCAGGATGAACCTGGAAAGCTCTTTATGTGCTGAAGTTGCTGAGCTCAATAAATTTGCCTTTTTCAGAATCAGGAGCTAGTAGTACTATATGGCAAATTAGCTGATCATTTAAGTTAACGTGCATATTCATGACTGTATTGTACTTGAAACCAAACACTACCTCACTGGTTACGGTGTAAAAATAGCCAAAAATGTTTTGAGGTTTTCAAGACAGTCGGGAGGACAATCTTGTAGATGGGTAATGATAGGACTGTTTACACACAGCATAGTTCCTGCCAGAATAAGGTCAACTACCACGCTATCAAATTTGAACTATTCAAACCAGAAGATCTAACCAAAGGAACCAGAGACAGCGTCATTACTGTGTGTGGACTTGGGTTTGGGTCTTGTTATAAAATTGTTCTCACTGACTGGACTCAGCAGCATCATGCCAAGAACACTTCCTTACAGCTACAATGTCCTTAAAGCATCAGTTTGGAAGCTAACAGTCTCTCTAAATTTTCTTAATGTTTCATCAAGTGTGTAGCAGCAGTCTTCTAATGACAATTATTAAAAAATCCAGAAGGTGGTTATTCTACGCAGTTTCTCCAGAGACAAAATACTTCCAGTAATTTCTTATTTCTCTTTTTATATTAAAATAAGTTTAAGCTTTGTGGATATCAGACCTGTGATATTAAAAACCAAAGGAAATTTGGAAAACACGCACAAAGTCTAGAAACCCAGGACATCTTATCCACACCACTGTGCAGGGAATGGCCCCAGATAGGAAGCATAGGTCAGCTGCTGATACACAAATCCATGGTCAGACTTACTACTGTGATTGAGCAGACCTGCTCGTTCAAGATAAGCCCAAACACAACCAAATCATAAAAAAAGTTCTAAATTTCAAAAAAAAAATAGCACGTGGCAGCTTGTTAGAGCTCAGTTGCTATGTTAATCAGGTTTTAGAACAGGAGGCCAACTCACTACATTTGTAACAGATCGCAGCAAGAGTGAAATCAAACCTGGTGAGCAAAAGAAATGGTCAATATTCACAAACTGAAGCAGCATCAGCTAGTATACCTCACCACCTTCTCAATTCTATGAAATGAGCTTTTTTTTTTTTTTTTAAATTTTTTTCATCTTTGCACAATCTTATGTTAGACAAGAAACAGAGAGATCATAGACCTAGAAATTAAGTTTTAAGGTGAGTTTGTTTTCCCTCCCTTCCTGCCAAAAAGAAGGGGACAGTAAAACTGAGACCTAAGCTACAGCCTTTGCACTGAAGCAAAGAAGCCATCACCTGGGGAACTCTCCCTGAGCCCATGCCACTGAGTACCAGGAAGACCACAGTTCAGCTCGTTGCCGATTGAAGTCTTAATTCCATCCTAACTATCCACAAAAATATACTGCACTGTTGCAAAAACCAGAACCTTAAGGCTAAAATTACCAACCCTTTCTACATCATAAGTAAATAGTGGGAGGTAAACATTTTTCCTCCCAATAATGTTCCATTTTCATTATACAGATATAAATATTCATGAACTCAGAAGTAAACTTTTTACTTCTGGAATTAATAAACACATTAAAGATCTTTAACGTACACACGACTTGAAATTATACCAAAAAAAACAAAGATAATTTACATGTGAAACTCATCTTCTGAGAGGTGAAATAGCACTATACCTTAAACCTTTCCATATTCATTATTTGCTGAAGAATAAACCTCAGCCACAATAGTAATTAAAATCCCCAAATCTAGCATAGATCAAAAGCAAAACACCGTGTCTGTTTATTAGTTTGCAGTTAGCACAAATGAACTCTGCAAAAACAATTCTTCAGGTACAAAAATATTTACATTGCCGTGTGTACCTTTACAACTCCGGTATTTATGGGTTATATGAGGGAATGTTCTCTAAGCATCAGGGCCTGGAAACTGTTGTGTACTTCAGCCAAATTATTCACAGCCTCAGACAGAGCACTTCTTTTAGGCTCCTGCCTCACATGGCTGCAGATGTGCCAGCAACACTAATTTTTTTTTTTTCTTTTAACTTCCTTCCAGGATGTCTCTCTTGGTCTCCATTTCCTCCACCTCCTTTCTCTTCTCCTTTGTCCAGGCACCTTCCCCCATGCCCTAATCCTCCTGCAGCTAATGAGCAATAGTGGAGCATTGAAACACAAGCTGCTGCTGCTGGCACCACTCCCATTCAGCTGTTCAGCGACAGCACAGTTCGTGCTGCTGGATTTTCTGTATTTTTTTTTTTTTTTTTTTAAGCTGATCCATCACTGAACATCCAAGCAAAGCAAGGCCAGCAGCAGCCAACACGCTTGAGAAACACTGCTAGTGCCCAGGTAAGAAGAGGTAGAGGGGAGACAAGGAGGATGCCTGAAGACAAGGACGCTGCCTGTGCCAGGCTGGCAGAGTCTGCGGTGATTTAAGCATCATGTAAGCAAAACACTTCGCTTCACGTCACTCAAAATAGAGTAACAGGGTTAAGCACACAAAATCCCAAGTGTCTTCTCAAAGGCAAATACCCATGAGTCACCTTGTACAAGACAAGGAGGCAACACACCATATACCGACACCAAGTCAGAAATCCGAGAACCCAGTGGTGCTGAACTGGAACTCACAAAGTTGAGTCTTAAACAGCACAGGGAGCAAAATGTGGAAGGAGCAGGGAACGCAAAGATTTGTACACAAGTGTGTGCGTCACTGTGCATACATCTGCTTTGCATTTTAACAGTTTAGAGATTCTTACTCAAAAGAAAACTTACAACTAATAACATGCAACTTTGTCACCAGTGGAAGCATATTGATCAGGCATTCAATGTAAGTTAACCATACATCTTTACTACACAGTTTCACATTGTAATTGAAATCCCAAATAATCTCTAAACAGATTATTTTTCACCTGAGGGCAACATATACTTTTTCCCAGCAGAAAGATGAGCAGGACCCAGGAAAGCACAAAACAAAGCCAGTTCTCTTAAAGGAAGTTTCTTAAAAGAAGGGAAACCGTGGTGTTAGGCTGATAAAGCTCTATATATGTAATGCTCACCTGTGCCTCTGGAGGGCCCCCTTCATCTCTAATCAGCAGCAGATAGCTTTGTCCATCAACTACTATCTCTTTCTTGAATCTCCCACCTGTCACACAAAGTAACTCATTACAGAACAGAAAAGGCAAAAAATACAAAATAGAAAAAGGCTTCGCTTGTGGAAAAAAGATGTCCTTAAGATCTTTTGCAAATTAATGAACTACTGTGAATACAAGCTAAGTTCATATGCATATAAATTACTTAAGAAAGTTAAGTCACACACTTTAACAATAAGGCTAATGTGGAAAAAAGCCAACAATTGCATTACAAACACCAACTCCCACATTAGGTGTATTCGGTTTTGATACACATAGTTAAAAGACAGTTGCCTTTGTTTTGTACAATAGCAAGAAATGTATCCCTAAAAGGCAAACATGGGGAAGTTGCATACAAACAACATCATATTTTAGAACTAAAATAAATTTCCTGTGTGTCTTAGCTTTTCCTCAAGAGAAGCCCAGTTCTTACAGTACACGTGTAATGTTATGAAAATGATACTTCTATATTCACAAACCACAGTTAGGGGAAAATACTAGACACATGTTAGACAAAAAAAACTACAATGGTGGTACCTCTGTAGAGATGTACGAAACTAACAGAGAATGTCGTGCCACTTACTAGCAGGATGAATTAAAGACCTATTTTGGAGAGCTAGATAAAAAGAGTGGAGTTGCAGCCTTCAGCCAAATTCTCTTCCTGATCCTGTTATTTCTGGGAGATGTAGAATATCGAGTGCTCATGAAGACCGAAGAGCTGGCACCAAACCTAAGAAACCAAACTGGGGAGTGCAGCTGCCCCGTTACCTTCTCTCTCCACTGGCCTCATGAGGACTTCAAGCATGACCCAAAGGCAGAATTAGGATTGCTTTCCTTTGGGGTTAAGTGTATTTCAGGCATCCTGCTGTGTATCGACTTCAGATAATGACAAATCACATTTAGGGTTTCTGGTGTGACCGAGCCTAAGCCAGGATTAGCAAACTTGGCCTGCCTCAGTAGTTGGGTTGCATTTAGGCTCCTCTCCTGGAAGAAAAACCACTCTTACCTCCCCACCTAAGCCACAAAGGCCCCAAGGCCTCCATGCTTAGTATCATCTGATCACCTCACATCTGAGCTTACCGGACTAAGACAAAACATATCTATTAACACACCCAAAACTTCTGTCTTCACCCCGTTTTTTTTAACTGAATTATTTCCCACTTGAACCCTGTTTCCCAACTACACTTACTTCAAAACTTGTCATGCTATCAAAACCAATACCTTTGAACATGTGATAGGTGAGTGAACAACTCTGACTTTTTCTCCAGATAAGCTCTATAAGAAAGTCGGCATATACAGGCTAACGCTGATCCTCAAAACATTTGCACAAAAATTGCTAGCCTTAGGGAAACAACAAACTGGCTTAGACCCACTATTCCCCCAGCCTAACCATTACCGCAGGTTCCAAATCAAGATCACTCGACAGTTCAGCTTTGTGCAATATTTAAGCATGTTTAAACACATTTCATGTTTAACAAAAGACATAAGAACAGGGAGTTTTGTTTGTGGTTTTGTTGCTGTTGGTTTTGTGTTGGGTTTTTGTTTTATCTTCTTTATAAACCTACCCTATCACGAACAGCTTAGCGCTACCAAACATGCAACTACTAAGACTTGTCACATTTCTAGTTGTTTAACTGCACAGAAGGAGTAGAAGAGCTATGTATAGATTTTCATTATTTTGCTCACAAACTGGATTTCAATTTTGCCTTCAAAGATCAAGTGGCAGATAAATACATATCATTAGTGAACTTGAAAAGAATAATCAAAACCAAGCATAAAACTTTTAAAGGAAACTAGTCTCAGCTCTCGGGAACTGAATTTCTATTAACCAGATCATTATTTCTATATGTTGTCAATTAATTGTATACACTTCATAATGAAGTGTTAAATAAGATTAATTACTTAATATGCAGCCCTCCAGAGAGGCTCTTTAAAGCTGTAAGTAACAATGGAAATGCAGTATATATGTGATAGAAGAGTGAAAGTTCTGCGTAATTGCCATTTCCTATTTCCTTTTTTTAAACACTGAAAGTTCACATAGCTAATTATAAAATACCATGAACTGAACACATTTAAGAGCCAACTCATTATTCCCTCGTCAATAGGACGCCTTTCAAGTTTCAGTGTATCTTCAAACAGCCCTCACAGGCATAATGAAAGTACAGACAAGGTGAAATAAAAAGCTCAAGCAGAGAATTGGAAAAAAAAAAATTTAAAAAAATCCATGGATGGAGTATTAAAATGTATATATACACAGATCACAAATGTGAGCGCTACAAGATTTATTCTTGAGAGCCACTTCATGATCACTAATGATTTTGTTTGCAGGAGCAGGTTTGAAAAGTGTACCACATTTAACAAACATAGTGTAAAGTTACCCAACAGCTTTCTTCCTATATGAAGCCACACTAAGTGACCAGCTTGTATACCTGCTCCTTGCCTTCCCCAAAAACACTGTGCATGGAGCTCAGTACAGTGATAATGTATTTTGATTTCCAGTATTAAATTCAAATCTTGATATGCTATACCACTTCACTATGGTCTGTCATGCTGGAAGACCAGTGCTGCAGTCCACCAGCATACAGGGAATTCAAACCTATTCAAGTGTCCTCTTTACCCTTAAAAGCTGAGTGTGCTCATTATCTAGAATACGCACTCGTTCCTTACACATCCTCATGTATTCTTTTTTTTTTGTTTGGGTTTAGGTATTTCATGATAAATAGTTTAAATCTAATACCCTCCCCCAACCAAAATGTTTAAAAGAATGCTCTGCATTTCCAATCTGTACTAAGCATTTCAAATCAAATCTGAAGATCCAGAAATGTAACAGCAGACGCGTGTTCTTCCCCCAAATAAGAATTTTTTTATGCTAATCTGAGACCAAAGCAGGATGCATCCCTCTTAACTTACATTTCTACATCATTAAAGAGCCCTTATCATGAGCACATCATAAAATTAGGTATTAGACAGGACAGAGATTGAGAAAACCCACCTCAATATCAAGAATTTACACAAACAAAAGTATAAACAGTGAAGAATATACAGACTTCTGCCAGCGTATGAAGCCAAGGCTATGTGCCTGCAGATAGCTGTGGTTGCAAGATTAAGGCAAACAATAGACTGACCCTGCCTTTGACTTGATGAGTCCTGACATGACCCATCTCCAGGTTGGGCACGTAAAAGCAGTGCAAGGCCAGTGATTTTGGGATGGTTCAGCTTGGGCAGCACTGCACTAGTTATTTTTTTAAAAATACATCTTTGAAGTTTGTAAAGTATCACAGGGCCATTGGGAATGAGGAATCAGAGAGATCAGCCAATTTGAATATTGAACTACTGCAACCTGTCAAAGAAGTCAAGAAGTCTCCCACGCCTACGAAGTACCACTGTATTTTTCTAAATGTCTGTATATATAATGGAGCCACAAGATACCGCGTAAGCTGATGACACTGAAAACAAAGAAATGGTCTTCTTAATTTAAAGAATGAGCTCAAAAAACACAGCACTAGTCCCAAGGGAGGTGGCTAGCTTTGTTCCACTCCCATCAGTATTATGACACATGCAGCTTTTTAATGAGGGAATTTCTCAACTCCCATATGTACCTGCCAAAGAAGGTCACTGAAAGAGAAAGACAGGCAGCCTAGACCACAGCTCTGAAGGACAGAGTGATCATTCCTGCTTTGTCCTAACAGGTATGTCAAAGCACAAAGATGGTCGAGTGCAAGGCGTGCAGTCAACAGCTGAACTACATTTACTTGCAGTTCCGATCCCATCTCTAAAGCCATACAAAAGACATGCCAGTGAATACTTAAATAACTCTCTACAGCCAGACAGATGGAGCTGGAAACTGTATTCATGAAATGTCACAGCAATTTTATAAAAACAAATCACTGAAACTGTATGGAAGCTTTCATTTGGGAGGATTTTAGTATGTGGTTTATTTATTTTCTCTAAAACTCTGTATTTATAAATCACTGCATTATTCCCAGTTTTCCAGGGCAAGATCATTATCAATGCACACAGACTTATTTTCAGATGTGTACAAAATTTCACTTAAGGCAAATATTACTCCTGCATACAAACCACACACAATAACCACCAGAAGATAAGAGTGGTGCTTTTGATGCAACCCATAAAACCATCGTGTCTCTTATGTGCATTAGGCCAGATTCCTACTATAAAATGCTCCAGATAAAAAATCAGCTTTGATCAATATAAAGTTAAATAAATTCTGTGCATCAGCTATTTACAACCACAGCTTAAGACCCAGCACAAGACAGAATACCAGGCTGAGGGAATCGACAAAAGCTTCCTAATCTCATTTCTATGCACGTCATTCTACAAAGGGTAGTGCTTTGAATCAGCAGTAGTAAGAAACCGCCCTTCAGTAAAAATTGATACTAATTTTAAATACTGTGCACATTTGTAGTCAAAGGTGCTCTATATTGCAAAAGCTTTATATTACATAGGGAATTCCACAGATGAAGGTTTTCATCCAGCTATGAAAGCCTGGCTGCCTCTTCCTCTAGCTGATAGCTGTTTCACTGCATAATTGCTCACCGAAGCAACCGCTGATTTTCATACTGTATCCCCGGGCTCGACTGCATTCGCCAGGCTCTTTATTCAAGCAAATTGCCACGGGGATGAAGTTATTTGGCCATATGAGAAAGATAAATTTGGGGGGCTGGCCACATGACAAACCCATGCAGCAGCTGAATGTCTACCACAACCATGGGGGCAGGGCAGGCAGGAAAGGAGAGACAGAAGGTAAGACTGAAGCAGCCATAAAAGCATGTATTTTATATTCCCAGTGACATGTGTGTTTTGACAAGAGTGGTCAGTTGTCTCATGAACACAGATTCTCTCTCCCTCTCTCTTTTTTTTCCTCCCCCCTTAAGATAGGAAAGACAGTGCCAAGAATCTGACTCCTCTTCAGGGTAACACGTTCAAAAGTAATTTATTCCTTCTGTTCATGCATACATCCTTTCAGGACCAATTGTATAAAAATTGTTGGTTAAGCTCAGAACAGAAGAAATGCTCAGAAGATCTCCTGCAACTAAGCAGAAGCACTAAAAAATGATGACTGCAACACCCCAGTAAACCAATGCCAGTGTTGCACTTTGTTACCCAAGATTTTTATTTAAATAAACTACTTCAAAAGTATTTTTCTCGGCATTTCCCAAGAAAGCATATTATTACACAAGAAACATTAAAACTAAATTTTCACCAGATCAAGTTGTGCTCAGTGCTTGGTGTCAATTCATATTGGTATTAGCAGCAGAAAAGCTATCACAAACTATCATTCAGCCACACGTAAAGTTAGCTTTTGGGTATTTCCTTAATGCAAATATTGTGCTAGACAATACTTCAAAACCAAATGTGGTTGAGCTGGGTTGAGCATATAACCACAGAAGTGCAAAGATTGGGGAACCATCGCTCACTCCCACATGAGACTATAGCCGCAAGCACATAACTGTATCAGCTTCCCAACATAGCACCCAGGTAAAAAAAAAACAACAAAAACCAATAAAGCAATCTAGACTGTGCCTTTCAAAACCCACCATCTGCTTCTCTCAACAGGTAGGTTTATGGTATTTTTTAGGAAATAGATGGATCAAATCATGGGCTAGAATGTTGTCGAGTTCTCCCTGAAGTACCAAGCCATACCCAATTAAAGCAAGGTATTACATCATACATGGTGCCTATGGGTATATTACTACATCATATAGAAAATCTTATCATTACACAAAAATTCGCAAGGAACCACTAATATATGATCTTGTAATTCCATGAAAAGAAGGTTTACTTCTGGAATTTTAGCAGCAGCCACAATGACATTTAACAACTCAATTTTGAGATACATTCATTGACGTATTTGCAGTGCTTCTACAGAAGGCCAGATCTGATGGGTGCACGCAACCTGGTGGTGATTTGTATGGAGATCAACTGAATTTTACATTTTTAAGCGATCAGGAAAACATAGCTTACACTTAAAAAAAAAGTATTAGCTACTCAAGTTGCATAGAATGAGACCATAATTAATGCCATTTAATAAGGTTAGATAGAAAATGGAGAGGCAGGGGCTTCATCTTCAGGACAAATACAGGCAGTTACGTCAAATGACATTTTTGCAAATGTCTATGGTCTCATTTCCAAGTGGCAAAAAATTTAACAGATTGAGTAGTGCAGTCCTGAACTGCCTGACTGGGACTGCAAATTAAGGAAATAACGAACTGAGTGACATCCTGCTGCAACCCTCTCTTGGCTCAACACCAGCCAACTCGAATGAAATACACAGCAGTTGCTTCCATTAACTTTAAACAGATGCCAGCATCTAAAGAAAACAAACAAAAAAACATTGCAGTGCTTCACAGACCAGTCTGGGAAGAGCATTTATTTGAGCCAATGACACGTTATTATACACAAATGCAGTTATTAGACATTTGGGTGCAGGGAGTGAATACTTCCATGGCAGATTCTCTCTCTGTTAGAAGACCTTGGCAAAAGGAAAAGGAGAAGCCAGAAGTACAGTAAACAGGCAGAGATTCCCATCCAATGTTATATTTCAGACTGAAGGAGAAGAAAATGATCGATTAATCACCAAGATAAATGAGTAAAAAAAGACCCAGCCTCTGAGCAATGAAGTTTCCTCTACTACATAGAGACAGGACTTGGAAAGGAGCAGTGCATGTTATATTTTCACTATAAAGCTTCTGATAGTCAGTGGCATACTGATTGTAAGCCAATTAGAGAAGCCCAGTCTTAATAAAATTACGGTAATATGAGTGGAAATGTAGAGGTAAGCCACACTCGGTACGCATCAAATGACTCATCTTAAAAAAAGTATGATACCAACACAAGTTTCTGCAGGAGTCTGAGTCTCATGCAAGTATTTTATTTATAAGCTAGAAGATGGAAGTAACAGGCTATTTAATTTCTAGATAATGAAGCAGGAAGGACTGCAATTATGTTAGAAAATTGGATTGTACTTCACCATGACCATAACAAGTTAGAAAAATAGAGTGGAAAAAAACAAAAGCGGCATCATAGCGACAAATGGAAAGTCCTCCACTAAGCAGGACCAGCCAGCTGCAGAAAGATGGGGTAGGATGGCAAACCACTGGCACTGCAGGCAAGCACCTGTGAATTCCTGCAGAGCACAGACAAGCAGATAGCTTGTCCTAGCCCTCATGTCACCAGTGGCTTACAAAGCCTCAGCCAGAACTCCCTGTATTGCTCTGGGCAATGCATTACATGGAAGATAAGGACCAAATGAAAAGAGCTCATAAGCACTTGAAGGAAAAAAAAAAACAAAACAAAACACATCTGCCTAGACAAAGAAGCATATGATTTGTGGTTATTTAAGAGAACAGACTAGGAAGAAACAAGAGGTGAGGGTTCCTACTAAGAAATAATCTGCTAATCCCACTCTAGGGCAAGGGAAAGACCTTACCATTTTTTCAATTCTTACTTTACTATGATCCCAGGGAAACAGGCAAAAGTATCAAGTGGAAGTAGACATAGAAAGCTCTACTCAAGAGTCACCAGAATTCTAAATATAGACCTTGTGATCTACAGTCCAGCAGCAAAGCCGATCAGCAGAACGGGATTCTGGAAAGCACACATTGCCAAACTGCATTTTAAACTACTTTGACCTCAGAGCATTTAAAATCTTGCATGATTTCACTTTCCTGGCTGGAGCATACCTGTACCTCAGCGTAACGAGTTTATGACAAAATCAGTATCTGATTACCTGTTTGACAAACTAGAGAATCTATTAAATTTGTCTGGTTTAGGGACTAGTACTTGATTTCCCTCTTCTGCAGAAGCCATAGAGATAGCACCTCTCCCTCAAAGACGGCTTAAAAAATATGGTTAGGCATCACTGAAGTAGGTAACACAGCAGAAACAGTACCATAGTACCATATAGACCTTAACATTTAGCATTACGGACAAAAGTATTCGTATTTAAAGCAGCATGCTGATTTTTAGCAAGTACACCAGAATTACACTGGTCACTTCACACTTGCCTGGAAAAAATCTATAGTTGTCTTTCCTCCTAAAAAATTCACCACCAACAACCTACATATGACTTTTAAATACAATAAATGGGTTTGTGATTATAATCCTGTTAAAGGTTCTAGCTTGAATTTGCAAAACTCTGAAACATTGTCTGTAAAGTGATAAAGCACCTGTGCCCTGCATGCAAGCGCTCACATCTCCGAAATTACCCCACAAACAAGATATTAGACACCCATCAATCCACCATGATGAAGTAACACATTTTCATCTGACATCTGCCGCACATAAATATACAAAAATTTTGGCACTGAGCAAATAAAAGCTGAATACATTACATGTTGTGAGTATGCCCTTTTTCATAGTTCATTAACGTGAAAAAATAGTTCTACCAGTTTAAAGGGGAAGAAAAATAACCAGTAGGAACCTGCGAGGAACCTCCTCCTCTGACAGACACCCAGATCCCTTGTATTCACCCCAACGTGCCGAGTGCCAGGAGCTTCTCGCAGCCACACTTACCATCGCACAGCCTGCAGGACTTTCTCTGGACACTGAATCCTGTGATTACAATCTCAAAGTATTTTTAAGATTCCTGCACTGCTGCTTTTTATTCCTTGTATTTAGCATTCTCTCCAGTACCATAATGTCATCACTTAGCACAGCTTTATTTAAATTTTGTCAGGGCACAACTATGAATGTCAGATATTCAAGTTTAATCAGCCAGTAAAACTCTTCAGATGAACATGCTCAAGTATTTTAAAAGCTGTGTCTTATCAAGCATTAAAATGGAAAAGAAAAAAAGGTATCTGTACACTTAGGGGTGTGACCAGTACCCCCTGGTCAGCATAACTAATGCCATTTTATAAGGCAAACGGCCACATGCAGTGTCCTTATCATCCTGCCAAGGACCCCTCAAAGAACCTGTCTTGACCCCATAGTGTTGGGTGACAAGGGCCTACAATTAAATTAATGGTTCAACTTCTACCAGTAAGATAGGAAACCAGGCATATTCAATAGCTTTTTTTATTACTACTTGTTTTTTTACCTTTTTGTTTATTTTATGGACAGCAGGTGCAGACAGTTGCTTACACATGTCACACCCAGTAATTGTATATAACCTACAAGTCTAATTTTAAAAACTTATTTTTATCAAGCCAGCTGAAGACAAACAAAAACCAAACAAACCCAAACTTCTTTGGGCAGGATGTGATACTACTTTAGTACGCTCCTAGCTGTTTTCATCACCACTCTTTTCAAGTTTCAAGTTTAAACCCCAAAACACTACTTTCCAAACAAAGTTCCTTACAAAGTTAGCCCCATGACTTAAAATACCATGGCTCTTTTTCACTGCAGTTCCTTAAAAATTGGTTTATCACATATTTCATCTTCCAGACACTAATTCAGCCAAATATTCACACGGCTTCTACCTTTCAATCTAACATATAAATCACCTCCTGCCAACATCTGCTCAAAATTTCTGTATATAAGTTCAAATTTACAAGCTTCCAGCATAATTTCAAAGGCCTCAACGTACCTGCTAACATAACCTAAACTGCATAATCAAAATAAGACAAAAACTTGCCTCCTATAAGCACGGAAGCATAGATTTCAGGCACTTTTTTCTTTCTTTTTTTTTTTTTTAAATATCCCTTCACTGCTTATACTTAGTTTATAGCTGGCTTCTATAATATCTGTCCTTTCATTACAGTATTACATTACAAATAGTAACCCTGAAGTTAAAATTGGACTTAGCTAGCTGTGATTATACTATAATCTGTCTGAACACACAAAAAATCATACTGAGATCTAAGGAAACCCAGACAAAGCAACTGTCAATCTCTTTTTTTTTTTTTAATTACCTCCCCAAAATATCCCCAATTCAAATATGAAAACAGAATGGTCATTACATAATAGCATACTATATCTTAAGGGGTAGGAAAATCCATTCCTGTATTTCGCTGAACACCTTTCATATTAGTATCGCTTGGAACCAAGGGGGAGTGGGAGGGAGAAAAGAGAATAGCAATACTAAAGTAAATTACAAGTTTTTTCAGATGGATGTTACCTAATGCCAAGCGGCACCCTACAAATATACATGGTCAGTTTTAAAATCAGCAGCATTAAGGGAAACAGGTTGCCTGTTTGAAAGCCTCATTCAGAAGGAAAGCCAGATCATGAGACTCAGGAGCTAAGCTGATCCACTCTCCTTCCATCCCTTTTTCCTCCTTTTCCCCCCAACACGTAATGTTGATGGAGCAGAGGCAGCTCCGCACCTCCTGCAGAATAACCTGCCTTCCTAGCAGGGTGGTGGAGTGCAGTCAATCACTTAGCCAAGATCTAATCCTGCCATCCTGCAAGGTGGAAGGCCCTTGTCATTCCAAAAACATGTAGAAAACCTAGGGACAGCCTGCTATAGCAGCAAATTAAAAAAAATCTGCTGACAATTAAATATATTGTGAATAAAATCAGCTAACTATTATGCCCTACTTTCTGATACAACCCTCCAAAACAACGTACAATGAAATGGAAGGAAAAAACCACCAATAAGAAATCAAATACAAACTGAACAAGAAACATGTTTAAAGAACCTGTTTAAATTCTGCTTCAAGATCTAGAGCTAAACACTGGGCTATGATTTAGAAATACAACCAGAAGCAATATTTGAAAAAGGAAGTGGAAGGCAGGCCCTTCTGCCAGCAATAGAAACTCCAAACTGGCTTCTGACTCAACAGCAGCAGAAAGCAAAGAGCACTGGAGACCTAAGAGTCGCTTTTATTACTATTAAGAGCCTAAAGTTGTAATAGCAGCTATAAATCCAAATTACAGTTTTTACCTGGGACGCAACCTTCAGAGGAGCCTGTTAGGAGAAGAGCACAAATCCTACACGTTAGTCACCAGAACCTTTAAGCATTCAAGGTGCAACACATTAAAGACATCTTAAAGATCAATCAACCGTCAAAGTACACAAGCTAAAAGGGAAGTCCCTTCAAGAAACTGCTTCTTCAGCACCTTCTCCCCAGGAAAAGAGCAAATACTTAACTTCTTCCTTTAATTAACATAGTTCCTTATTTGTGCAACACTTTAAACAGTAGCCAACTTGATGGCTCGAACAGAGAGGTTTTCAAAGAATTTGCTAACCCACACAGGCAGTCTCAGGGGGACGAGGAGAGAGAAGGGCTGGAGAGGGGAGATTGCAGAATACATAAACACACTCTTTTATGCTAAGCCTGAAAGGCTCCAAAAGCCCAAGAGAGCCAACTGCAGCAATACTTTAAAATGATCAAAAAAGAGACAAGTGTTATCTTATATCTGGATGTCAGCATGAAATGCCAAATAAAAATAATCAGCTGATAGTATTATAACAAAATAGAAGACAAAGAACTGAAAGGAGATAATTTTGAAACACACGTCTAAAGTCATCATTGTCTCCTGCACACAACACAGCATTTGTCTGTGTTTTTACAGACAAAAAAAAAATACTCTGACAGCTTCTGCTGCCCCACAAAGTGCTGTGTAAGGCTTGTGAACCACTGCACTGAGGATTTGAATTCGACATGGAAAATTTCAGCTTCCCTGTGTTGTGTGGCCCGAGCACTGTAAGGGATGGAATATCCAGCTCCTCAAAAGGAACTGGACTCTAAGGTTCATGTCGCTTTTTTTAACTCATATGCACTTGGAATTCTTCAAAATCTCCCGATATAAGCTATATGTAGATTTTTACATGAATGATGATGATTTTATGGAGTTCCAGGAAACCATGAGAGAAAAAGCATCAAAGCCTATATTTAAAGCAAAGCATCTAAGTACATATTCAGAGGACAAATTTCTCTGCTATTCATTTACATTTCAGCCGGCTTGCTCACCAAGAACGGAACACACAGGTTAGTCTAGGACAGAGCCTCTCCTTTTACTCATAAAAGATAAAATTTGGTGGTTTAGTAAATACGCCCCTCAGATTCCTACATATTTGAAAAAAAATTACCTAGACAGAAATAGCTAATGTCTTCTGTGAAGATATGTGCAACCTTAGGAATCTAATTGTTCACAGAAGGAAGAATTACATTTTTAGCCTGCACATGAATCATGGGAAGAAGGGGACAAGAACCACTATCTTACAGAAGTAAAAGGTTGTCCAATTCTGCTGCAGCTCCCACGTTCCAGTCAAAATGAAACACCAAACTGTGATCCCTACCTCACTATTAAATCTCCCAGCACATCCAGGTATCAAGAGTGTCAAAACATGGTATTCCTTTCCTGCCTTGCTTGTCTGAACACTTAATTTAACATAATGCAAGCAAAGAAGAATCATATTTTTCTTCTTCTGCTTCCCCCCCCCCCCCCACCAANNNCCCCCAGAACAAGCTCCATTCTTGGGTTTCATCTCAGAGCCCAGCAACTGAAGCATTAGAAACTTTTCCATGAATTAAGCCAACTGGAAGGTTATCTAGGTTAATAGATTATGCTTGAACTTTCTGTGTATTTATTTTGTAAGAGTCTATGGCCAGACAAAAATCTTGTGAGGGGATGCTGAACAAAAGCAGCTGAAATTTTCAAGTAGTCTCTCTCAGTCCTCCTCATATAATTACACTCTGCTGAAGTAGCATGATATGGAAACAGTTACTAGATAGAAGTTGAAAAACATGGACATGCATCCCCCAATACGATTTTTCAACATGTTTTGGTAACAGGCTAGCAACTTACTTTCATGGTAATCTCATTACATTCCTTCATCTTTAAAGGGAAGGCTGAAGGTAACACTTTGTTAGTATTTAAATAACAAACTAGGACCATGCCTATTACTCAAGCAATGCACTGGTCACTGTAGGTATGGAAAAACTTAATCAGTGGAAGCTGCGATAGCATAAAATTATTTCTAGGTCAAGCTTGGAAAGCAAACAAATGATAACAGCTTTCTGGAAAGCACATTAAGGCTTTACTCTATAGTGCTTACTGGGGAAACATACTTATTGTAGCCCTTAACACGTAAGAGACCTCTAACTGAAATTAAGTGGCATTTGAAATTTGATGCGTCTTACCCTTCAGGGACAGACTAAGGGTCCCAGTGCAGTGGTAGTCTGCTGGGCTTGTAGCTCACCTGGCATGCAGCGGAGGCAGCACCACAAAACCTAAGTGATAGGCAAACAGCTGCACCCCACTCGCACTACAACGTTGGTGACAGTCACAATACACCAAATGGAATAAAATACACAATGCAATTGCTTTCAACCCATTCAACCAATGAGAAAAAGAACTAAAATGGGCTACAATTACAAAAAGGAAACGGGAAAGAAGAAATCGAAGACAATTGAATAACCTTGTATGATATAAGGAATAATAATATAAAAAAAAAGAAAAAAATACAGAGGTGTAAAAAAAGATACTTATTAGTGGCTAAAATAACCCTCTGTAAGTGCTTCCAGTGCCTTTCTTTTGTACTGCATACTACAAGGAAAGCCTAAGGATTATCAGCCTAGAAGGTGGGAAATAGTATCACAAAGACATTTTCATTTATATTATATTCATAAATTCCTCCAAGCACAGATACATGAAATCTCCACTGACTGCAACAGTTATTTGCTCCCTCAAGTCAGCGACCTGGACTACCTTTATCATTTTGAGAGCAAAAAACCATTTTACTCCACCTGGGGTGGGGTGGGGAAGAAAAATCTTAAATATACCCAAATGTTTAGTTATTAACCTACATAAAACCTTTGTCCCTCATTTGAATGGCAAAGCAGAGCAGATTGACACTAGATAATCACCAATTCTCCAAAAACTAGCAGCAAAAGAGACAATTACCAATTTCTGGAAAGAAGTTAATGCTTTAAGTTACTTTAAAGCCAGTTTCCCAAGCCTACATTACACTGGACACAGAGGCCCTTAGAACTTTTTCAAAAGTTATCAAAGATACAGGTGAAGCAGTTGCTAAAGCTCTTGCATTGGCTTTCTCCCTTCAGTTATACTGTATAGCCACAGGTGCCACTACCATAATTCTGTTTCCTCAGCAGGGAACCTGCTTCATTCTTCACTCTCACTTCAGCTACTCTGCATCTTCAAATTTAAGGGGATTTTTTTAGTGTGACTTCAGCTCCCCTTCTTGGTTTTCTTAAACAAAAGATATACTGGACAGGTTTAACAGTTCATGTTCACATCACCTGTCTGTTCTAGCATCTCACTTTACTGTGGCAGTGGGGTGGGAGAAAAAAAAACCCTCCTTTTTTCTCATCCCAGCTGAGACACCTTGGACCACAATTTACTTTTTTGTTTTGGTTTGGGTTTTTTGTTATTAGGCTCACTGGAAGAAAATGCTGAAATAATTATGACATGAATCAGGACATTCACAGACATACCAGAGATGGGCAAAAGCCCTTAAGTCATGTTTCGTGCCTCCATGGCTTTTTGGAAACAAAAACCCGAATAGCAAGAGAATACTCCTGACACTCACTATTCCTTCACCTCAGTCTGCGAAGTACTTGGTCTCAAATTCCATGCACACCATGTTTCATTTGGTCCCTACAGGTACAATTAAATTTTAGACAGGTGAAAAAAGATACCAGGTTGCACGCATGTTACTTCTTGTTTCAGCTATATAAAAAAACCCAGCACGCTGTTTAGTAACAGTTTTTATTCCGATCACTTGGAAGGTTCTAAGAAGGACACAAATCACTAAATTACCCTATTTCCCATGACTTCCTTGTTGTATCATGACAAGAAAAAAATCAAAAGTCCCAGACTACTGAAATCCCCACTTGTTACAGGGCAATATGTCATTCCTTTTCTTACATGAAAATACATCTGCTTTAGAAGTGTGTCACACACGGTAGTATAGCTAGGTGCCTGTAAAATATGCAAAGAAAGAGTCTAAAAGCCTCCTTTCTCCACAAGTAAGACTTTATGAGAAAACACAGGTTTTCATGTTACAATCACACTAGAGACTAAAATTAATTCTGAACAGAAGTGAAAGTTGGGCCAGACAGTGAAAGAAAACTGCTTTACACTTTAATGTCACATTATTCCTCCTCTTGGTGGGGAGGTGGTTTCAGGCAGCAAGAGAAATTTCTTGTCTTGAAGAAAAGAGCTGAAGGAAACATGAAACCATCTTTCCATACTTAAGATTCACTTACTGGAAGGCTGAAGCTACCTTAAAGGCCTACAGGATATCTGCCACTTAGTCTAATTCAGGGCAGGTTTCATGGTAATTGTAGCAATTTAGAAGGCAAAGGAGAGCAGAAATAGAGGTCCCTGGTCATAATCACCATTTTCACATGAAGTATGCATACATCATGTTACCAATTAGATACTAATTATATGATGCCTGATAAATTTTGCTGTTAGTATGCCAAACTCAGTAAACTGTTTTTTCTTAAACAGTCAAGCAGCTGACAGCTTAACGCCTCATATACATACTCTTCTTCATTCTATTTAACAATCCAGCACATTTAAAAAGCCTCAGAAAAAGAAAAGAGGAAGATCTGCCCTGGTCTCCACCATAAAGATGTAAACATAGGTGTAAACCTAGCCTTGATTTACCGAAAGCTATGTTCCCATGAAGAATGTAAAAATCAAAAGTCCCACACCGCAGTGCAACAGAACCATCTGCACTGCTGCTGTGTTTTGTATAGAATGGCAGCGTATGGACTTACGCTTGGATGAGAAAGAAATAAAACACTATCAAATCATTGCTACAGATGTTTACTAAGGATAGTTTACATGGGGTTAATTTCTTTTAATACTAACTTGATTAGAGTTCTTGACACTATCCCTTCCAAGGTGAATTAGAGCTTTTAATTATTCCAATTTTTCTACTGTTAATGAAATGGAATGGTGTCATTAGTGAGGCTTGTCAGCTACACTTATGTGCAAAGAAATGATTTGACACTGCTTTTGTAATCTAATCCTTTCAGGAAAAAGTCAGGATGTCACTCAAGCACTGTAAATAAAAATCCTTGAAGACAAAGAGGACAGATGGCAACACTCTCAAGGAACACCATCTAAAATATTCATAGTTTAGGAGGAAAGGACTGTTAACCCTGTGAATAATCAATACATTTGAATCTTCAAGAAAGAAAAAAAAATCCTTAAAATCTTTTCTGTTCATGAAATGAGGAAAGAGATCTGTAGAGATACTCATTTTTGCTGAAGACTTCTTGTATTCAGTGGATCTACAGGCTACATAACCATTTCTCGCTACCAGCATCCAGAAGCAGCAGGCAATAAATGTGATCTACATGCAGTTTTGTTGCAAGGCTCAGTTATCACCCTATCAGTCCTAGCTACAAAGCAGCAAAAACATTTAAGGCAAGCTTATAAACTGGAAGACTTCTCACTGTTACTGCAGTAACACAAGAAAAGGCCTTGTCCGTCCATCCCTCCCTCTCCCTCTCCTCCCATTATAAGTATAATTCAAGACTGTTAAAATGTCAAGTACTATGCTTAATAGCTTCCTTTGGTAAGAGTTAATTTGAAACAAATGTTATCATAGATGCATGAAGCTACAAACTGTTGCTGAAAAGACAACTACAGCAAGAGACAAAAACAGTGAGATGTACTAAAGACTTAAAATCAAAAAGAAACAAATCAAAATGATACACAAAACAAGGGGAAAACGCTATAGTACAGAAACTGCCATCTGTCTCTTCAAAACAAGAGCTGCCATGAAGACAATGTATAGTTACCTGCATCCATATCTGCAAAGAATGGAACAGCCAGTAAGGAAAAGAAGGAACCAGAAATTCAGTGTCTCAGAGTTGGATTTAAAAGTTCATAAGGAGAATAGATAAAAAAAAAAACCAAAAAAGTATTTAGTGTAAGTTACACCTCTACAAGGTACTATGATATTTTTTATTTCAAGCTATAAACTTGGATTAATGTTAAACACTACAATGTTTTCATGTATAAATTAATTTTCTATGGCATAAGAACAGTTTTTAAAAAAAAAAATCCATCAAAACTGAAGATTTAATATATTAAACAAGGAACAAGTTACATCTTTAGTTTAGGCTTCTGAAGTTATTTTTATTCTCCCAACATCACACACAAAAGGGCCTGATTCTGCAGAAATCCAGTACTAGATACAGTAATTGTGGTTTCCAACAGCCAAGTTCAAAGCAGCAGCACTACTGAGAGCAGTCAACTCTTCTCAATACAGGACTAGAAGTTTCCCATATGGACACATACTGGATGCCAAAATATTTAAGGATGCTAAGTAGTTATGAAAAAGCTACAGTTATACTCATCGTATATACTTATCTCAATCTGGAAAATGTTAAAGGAAAAATCTCCATGAACATTGAAATAGCAAATTGGATTCTTTACTGATTCATTTCTGCATGATTAAAAATGAATAAAGATGTAGTTTGTGAAAAAAAATTAATTAGTGAAATTTGCATATCTACATACCTTCAGGTGATTCTTCTTGGACATATGTGCCAGTCAGATACCGGTGTACGAGTGCAGACTTGCCACTCGCTAGGTTACCCACAATCCCCTGGGGGAAAAAAAAAAAAAGGAAAAAGTTCAACTGCAATTAATCCCCATAAAAAACAGTATATTCAAGCAAAATATTAATGAAGAAATAATTTCTCTGCACTTGAGGAGAAAGCCCACACAATAGAAACACTCCAAAACATGCCAGCAGATAAAGTATTGGCCAAAAAGCTAAGGCTACAGCAGAGTATATACATGACAAAACATAAAAAACAAAATCAGTTTATTAGTAGCACTCCTCTATTCACTACCACTTAGTGTGAACACGAGGTAATATACAGACTTCAGGGAAGAAGCCTGAAGCTCAGAGCCAGCTTGTCACCTCTTCACTGAAAAATAAAAACACATCACTCAATTCTCATACTGGAAAATACCTCTGTAGGCTATCCACCATGCGATTCACATTGACTCGCTACTGAAGCACGCATACGGCTATAGACAGATCTGGGCATGTCCATTATGACTCGCACAAGTCCCTTACTTTACCGAGTTTACAACCCAAACCATCCGTGCCCAAACACCTACAGCATTGGGAACATGACAAATCAAGTAGAAGTACTCAATCTTAAAGCACGTGTGATTTTTCTGTTAAGCTGGTTTGCTAGCATTTGTTTTTAAAAACCCAGGCAGAAGTAGTAGTAGAATGTAGCCCAACACCAAAACAGTTTTCCTCCCAGAGGTGCTCAAATGCCACAGACTTGGAGATTTGCTTTTTTTGTTGCTTGAAAAGGGCTGTGAGGGAGTTATGAAGCCTGCCTGCATTACTCCCACAATACCAAACAAGCCATCCCTTTCAAGCTGCAGCCTTGCGTTGCTGGCCTATACAAGTCCTGCTGACTTGTCCCCAGGCCTGACCATCAACGAGAAGTGGACTGACAGGTGCAGCAAGCAAGGTCCAAGCCTGGCTGCCTGCCCTGCTCTGCAGAGTCCAGGGGACAGGACAGTTTGGAGAACATCCCTTCCCTATGTTTCAAATAAATGTCTTTTTTTCTTGCTCAGTTGTCATCTCTGAAGACATTTTACTTACTCACTTTTCGGGGGAAAAGATAGGGACTTATTTCATCCTTTAAAGAAACCTAAGCCTATTCTGTTCTTACATGTTTATCTTGACCCTAACCAAAAAGTTCAGAACGCAAGATCCCCGGAGAGAGGATGAACTCTGCTGATCTGCCCGAGTTTGCCAAATAGACAGAGGCAGCATGAACAAGTTACACATTAATACACATTCTCTGCTCCATTTTCTTAATCCTAATTGGTAAGAAACTGTCCTCCTTATCAAAAATTGCTTAAATCAACAGAGAGATGCCACCTTAAACTAACCCAATGACAGTTTTGGAGTGAGGAGGGGGTGGGGGATGGGGAACAAACAATTATTTATTCTTTACAACCCAGAACAACCTTAAATTAAAACAAGGGTAACAGTGCTACAAAGGATGCCTACTTTATCTCTACAGCTGATGTGCAAGAACAGCTCAGATAAAGCAGCAACTTAGGCAAAGAGCAAGTGGAAGGCAGCCTCACATCACCATCCAACCCCTACAATAGCATAGTCTTTAAGCATGATGAACAGTGTCGGCTACAGTGAAGGAAAAAACCCCCAAGAACCCCCAAACAGATTTCAAAAGTAACAGCAAACAATAAAAAAATGTGACCTAACGTGGGGTTGTGCAGGGCAGAAAAGGCAGGGAAAAGAAGAGATGCCAGATCTCATGCTGGCCTAATGCTACAAGAAACTTCACCCCGTCTTTGTTCAGGTTAGCAGGAAAGAACTTGAACAGACAGGAAACAGTTTGTAATAAACAAACAAACAAAAAAAAGACATAGAAAGAAATGTAAACCATAAAACCCACTGTAGGCACAGCTGCTATCGAACAGCAGTCCCACCAAAACAAAAAGGAAGCCACAGCCCAAGCGGGTAGACAACACACATCTGTTTATTGGGCTTTGCACTGACCTTGAAGAGCGTTTAAACCATTGTGCCATACTGGAAGCTTTTAATCTTAACTTACACCCAAAAGAAATTACAGGCCATGCTAGTATGTAAAGAGATGTCCACATCTAAAAGTGAGCGCAAGATACGTGAAAGAGACAAATGCCACTTGCATTCTCAGACCCCACTTCCATGGGACAGTGCTCTCTGGAAGCACTGCAGAGCTTCATTCAGGTCTGGCTGAGGCAAAACTATTAATTAGATCTGTTTTCTCCTTCAAAACTAACAAGCTTCAGCTGGAACACAGAAAAAAAGAAGTTACAGGAGATACCCTCTTAATAAGACATACTTCTGCAACTTCACAGAAAAGAAAAAGCAACCAATAACCTTTTTAGGGAGAAGGGCAACTTCCGCAGGTGCCTGACTTCATCTACCTGATAAACCTCATCACACAGGCTGTTAAACACCAACAAGGCAAGGATACAGCTGATGCCTCAGACCTCCTAAATGATTAGTATGGTCTGCACACCCTGCTTTGCAAGCAAGTCAGACCTGCAATGCAACCAAGGCTGTTGCCTGCAAGACACCCACATGTACTGGCTGAAAGCAAAGGTTTTGAAAGAGTCTAGAGAGAGGGTCCCTTGGTTTGACAACTAAACATTTAGGGTACACAGATTTTGTAAGTCCTCTGGGCAATTCACTCAGAAAAACTACAACATAAGGTCACTAACTATGACTTCGCTGGTTTGCGAACATGAGCGAGAGAACGGCTGCGAGCGAGTAGTGTGGGCACAAGTGTGGTGGGACTGCGCTGGGGTTAGCTTCCTGCAAATGCTGGCTCAACGTCTTTCACCTTGAGCACAAGCTATTAGGAGAAATGAAACTGCTCATTCTCTCTAGCATCCATATTTTCAAGATTTTTCTTTCATCTCACAGGTGCATTGGGAAAGTATATGGTGTGTTACTGAAAATTAAGTGACAAGACCTAAAGAAAAATTAATTATAGAAATGAGTTGCTGTATTGAAAAGAGAATGTGAATAGTGGACAGTAAGTAAAGGCCTAAGATTCTGTGTGGCACTAGAAAACAAACAATACTGAATAGCTAATTTATTTTCCATTATTATTATTAACACTGATCCCCCATTCAGTGTATATGGAAGATAATCAGAAGCGGGGGAAAAACAGCCTGTATTGCACTGACATCCAAATCCTATATCTCCATTCTGAATGCTTGACTTAACCACAACTTCATTTCAGCTCCCTCCCATGTTAAACCAGACATCAAGTGAGGGGTGAGTTACAGGAAGAAAACACCATACCTAATATATGTACTTTAACCCCAAAACATCAAGCAACCTCTTAAGTTAATGACTTCTCCTTCCATTATTATATGCCAATAAACTACAGTAATCTTGTCTACTCATATGCTTCCCTAAATAAGCAAAATATTCAAATAACCCCTCCATATTTCCCAGACAAAAAAAAAAACCCATGAAGCCTGAGGAAATCCTGTGAATAACAGCTTGGCCTTTGCACCCTTCCTCATCACAAAATGGGTATCAGCTGCCTTTCCATACAAAGCATCCCAGTGAGAGCTTACTTCGCACCTTTTTCCCTCCATCTACAATAATGTATTTCTCGCTGTTCAGGATTCATAACCACTCAAATAGTTAAGATTTAATGCATGAAAACTTAAATATTTAACTTGTTGGGTTATTTTAAATGGCTGATACATTTTGTCAAGACACAGTTTTCCAGATTTTAACAGCTTTCTGATTTTTTGAAGAGATTAACTGAACTGCTTGCTAGTTGCCTGTTTTGTTCAGCACATAGCTCATCAGCAGGTTGTATTCACTACAGCAGCAGCTTCACCCCGGAGCAGAAGCTGAACACGACATTCCCAAGGCAAGCATCTCCCTCTCCTTCTCCCCCACCACCTCTCTACCATGACAGTCTGGGCCAAAACCAGCAAGCAAACCAAAAATCCCATCTGTAAATCAGCAGATTAGATGTACCTCTGCAGATAAATAGCCAGGCTAAGGCCCTTTCCGAGCACCGCAATTTCTGAAGAATTGGAAAGCAAGCAAGCTTCACATGGGTTTTCTAGGAAAATACTGACAGAGAAGAGCGGTTTACGTTTTCACTTTAGAAGCCGTAGCTCTAGACCTTTGGAAACAATGCACTCCGATGCTGTTTCTGACCTACTGTGTAACACGAACATATGCACAAAATAAACTCCATTAGATCAGGAGATAAAATCAGTCAGGAAACACCTTCACAGCAGTTATTGAAACCTTCACTTACAAGTGACTAGTCCTGCATGTATGCAAATTAATGCTATTTTATACCTTACCCATGCCAAAAACGTAACCAGTCAGAGGGCAAAACTGCCAGGAACAACAGAAAAGCATCAACTTGGGCTCCAGTGAGAGCAAACACGCCGTGTCCTTTGCCCACGGCTGGGACGTGTTACTGTATTTAGTTAGAGACCCCAAATATTTGAAAGACATCCAGTGATTTGAGAATACAGTTGTTCGGGTTTCTTCCCCTGCCCCCAGGTATCCTAAAGACCCTATCAGCATATGTAATTTTACAGCACCTCAGGTTCTCCGGTATGTTCCTCCTTATAGGTGCCCAGAAAGACAAAGGTGCCTGGCCACAACAGCATTATTAAATGTGATGAGACAAACTGATGCAGAAATCACTAACTCGTATAGTAAAATTGGAGCCTTCTTCCCTCAAGATATATTATTAAAAACGATGCACAATCCTCAAAGGCAGTGTATTTCCTCCCTTTTCCTTCTTTTATTCATTTCCATACACTGCCTCAAGATTGAGAGCAAAAAGTGTTGGTATTTTAAAGATAATGCAGGACTGATCTTCTTGATCAGAATATTTAATTGTTTCTTAATAGACAAGTTCCTGGATTTATATTTTAGATCAGTTTCAAGCTACCCACCAAACTGACAAAAGTTCTCTAGGAGCTTAAATGGTGAAAAAAGTCAACATGAAAAAAGCATTAACACAGTTACTTTTCTGTCAGAGTACTAATGTTAACTTCTCAAAAATCACACAAACCCAAAGCAAGTGTCCTCAAACCAGACTATAAAAATCTACATTTGCAACACAGCTTTATTTTTTTCCCCTAGACAACTACTTCAGAAAGCATTCAGGAGACATCTACCTCCTCCTCCTCTTCTCATCTGGTTAAGACAGAGGATTCCTTAAGATCTCACCTCAGTGCCTGCATTTGAAGAGGCAATGCAACCATCTCTTTTCTACAAGATATGAAACCAGCACATGAAATTAAAATCTAGCAGACTGGCCTTCTGTTGTTCAGTGCAGCACTTGGCATTACTGCTCCGGGTCTCTGCCCACTACTAACCTCTGAAAACTAGTAGCAATACACTTTACACTGGAAACACCTGACTTCTAATACAATTTCTCTCTTAATCAGGATTAATACTTGTTTTAAAGATGATCACCCACAGTATGACAAATATGCCAGCCTGTTTTTACAGTAGTCATATTCCTGTCTCCCATATTTTATATAAAAACAATCTGAGTAATTTCTATGTATTTATGGATACACATGAAATGCACAAAGTTATGGCAAGCATGGAACAAAAATATCACCCCAACCCAGTTCAGAAACGAGAAAATTCAGCTAAGAAGGCTACAACGCAATGCTCTGTCAGTTATGACTTGTGCAACACTGAATCGTTTATTTGCATGTGCCAGACATGCTATAAAATAAATCCAAACCACTGTGCCCACATCCTACTAAAGCCTGTTTGTAAAAAAGCGTAACTGTATTGATGGCATTTGGCATTTTAAAGCTATCCAGCACAGAAGCCTGACTGCACTTTGCATATTTTTTAAGAACAAATTAAATCATTTTGTTCAAAAAGATCTCCCATTTATTCCGCCTAACAGATCCTTATTTTACATTTGGATAAACAGGATCCAGGAGCACCACCATTGCTCGGGAAAGGTACTGATCTCACCCAGCTGGCCTAGCACACTCTTGACCATAACAGAAGCATCAACATCCGTAAGTAAAACTCTGTGGTAGTATTTGATCAGCAGAAACAAATATCCTTCTGAACACTGGAAAGAAATCAAGCCCAGTATGTATCGCTAAAAAAAGAGGCAGAGTGAAAGACTGGCATTCTCTCCTCAAAAGTACGTTGAAAAACACATCCATCAGCTTTTCTTTATTGCAACCCTATGTGCTTTCTCTGCTCTCCCAGAATCCACTTCTATTCCCCTTAAACTTCTGTAGAGCATAAGGGTATAATGACAGCCACTATTAAAAAAAAAAAAAAAGAAAAAAGAAAAAAATCAAACCACTGCCTCAATTTAAGGACCTCCCAGCCTCTATAGCGAAGACAATCTCTCCCAGTGAGCTACTAACCATCTTCTGCAGAGTACAGCCCGCTCAAGCAGCTAAAGCTGGGGCTCCTTCATAACCTTGCAACGTTAAGCCTCATCTCCCCATCTGCACTGCGTGGCAACGAGAGCAAACACTCCACACTTCTCATACCTCTGACATCCCCAACACAGCCACAAGCTAAAGCAACACACCCACAGTTATCCTTAGTGGTGAACGTAATAATAGTGCTGTGGCAGAAGGGGCAGGTTTGGCTTTTAACATGGCCCTTTCCTTCCCCAGCCATAAGCAAGCACCGACGATAAGGCTGGAAGCAGGGGAACGACACTGAGGTGACTCACTGCACCAACTCCTGCCTAAGGGCAGATGTATAGGAAAGGCACATCAGATTTCAGATGCAGTTCCTAATTTGCCCTTCCTGCTGAAGCACAAGTTCACAGCCACAGCTGGTGCTCCTAGCTTCAATAATTTGCAGTGGCATAATCAAATTACTATTTTTGTAATGGTAAGAGTTTTGCTTTTATCCAGGATTATACAAACTGAAGCCTTGGACAGCAATCTTGAGGCTCATGCATGCTGACCACTTAAAATCAATTCTCTACAGCAGCCGCACAGCCGAAGTTTATTTTCCTACCACGGGTTCAGGCAAGATACCCAAGACAAGTATTCACGTAATACAGCTGTGGTATCACAAGAAACAACTGTACCCCGAGATCATTACCTAAAGCTCGGCAATTGTTTGTGTTCTGCATTACAACACATAATATTGACAGCTTTGTTCTCACCTGCCAGCCCCAAGTTTATCGGTGTGTGTTGTGAATTAGTAGGGCTAAGAGAAGGGGAAGGGATGAACAAGGAATCCCTCTGTAGATCCTCCCCAACATAAGCTAGCTGATACCACAGTGGACTGGACTCATATCCAACCAACACCTTCCAGTCCTAAATTCTTAGTATCTTATTGTGCAAGGTATTTTGCGAGACATTTTTTTTTCCAAATTACACCATCAATTAAACTGAATCTGGTGACCTTCTGCAGGCCTTTCCTGTACTATATAGTTACAGCCATTGACCACTGTATTTTTCTTCTACTTACCTTGTGCACTGCTGAAATCAAAACAGAAACATAACTGTAGTCATGAGGAAGCAGCTTCAATTAAAACACCATTTTGCCTAAGTGCACCTGTCATGCTAAGTTTCACCTATGGTTTCACCTCCATAAATACTATTATCAATTCAGATTTGGAAAAAGACATTTACCACATGAGAAGTGGGCTAGTGAAGCATGGCCCCAGCCATCCATTCTTAAATTCAGATGCCTTTGACCAATTCACTTTGCCACTTGGCAAATGGGTTCTTAGATCAGAGCAGCTTGTCCAGTTACAGCTGGACGACAGGAGCTCAGCACAGACACCTACCAAAGGTATTACCAAATTCTGTATCTAGGGTACCACAGTCATTCTGGAGGGTTTGAGAAAATGATTGTGTTTAATTAAGAACTGGACTTCCACATGATAAACGTCACAGCAATCTTGCCTCAACAACTCTGTGCTGCTGGCTTGACAAGCTGCCAGTTTGATATCCACGTTTCAGCCCTCGTCTCCAGCCTCCATGTTCATAAAAGGGCAAATCTGGGAAATTCCCCCAATCTATCTCTATGTTATTTTTGCCTTTTCTTCGACCTATGTGGAAAATGGCTCAGCCAAGGGAAAATTATTGTAAGCAGCTATTAAATCACTGTTCATTCTTATAGTAAAATGTAGTTTTGGATTCACTATATGAACCTTCAAAATATTGGGGGTTTTATTCAGTATAAATTCAGTTAAATTCTTTTAAGAGAGGAAGAAGAGACATTTGCTCCTTGAATTGTGAAAAATTATTACAGAGAGATAAAGAAGCTTTACATATCACCTGCTAACTTCCACTTACCCCTCCGAGAAGGCCACCCTAGGAAGCTGGTTCACATCGCCAAACAAGTTGAAACAGAAATAAAATGCAAATAGATCTTTGAAGTATGATTATAAAAATAGAAGATACATAAACTTCATAAAGATAGTTCTGTTGAAGAAAAATGCTTTAGTTTTTAAAATTGCTTTCTCTATTCCCCCCCCTCAACAGTAGATTTTACGAAGCTTAGAAGATTTTCACTTGTGTGTAACGTTTTCAGGACATTTTTCAGAGAAGGAAGTAAATATAAACTCACCACTTTCAGTTCTGGTACAGATCGGCTTAGTGTCCATTCCTGGCTATTTACAAAGGCATCTGTAAAAGTAGAGAACATTCACATAATCAGTACAATGACATTTAATGGTCTGCCACACAGAATTTCATGCTAAGGTTTTGGGTACATGAGACCAAAAGTCACACTCAATCTTACGAGATTGACAGTCCAACATGAAAAACACCAGGGGTTTGGATAAATTATACAAAAATTCAAGAATACCAGAAATTACCAGAAAGAATGTGCTCTCTGCAGGAAGCCTAGCTGTATCATCTCTACTAGCATTAACAAGCTCAAACTAACCCCAGTCCTTCAAGCTTGTGGAAAGACTATTCCAGTCTGTACACAAGTTGAACTGCTTCCCATACACCATGACGTATTTCTTCTCTGCAAGAAAAGCCTTGGACTGCTCATCAGGCTAAATGTCAGCAACTGCGGTTGCCATCATCACCAGTAACTTCTCCACCCAGGTAAATGAGAATATTTGCCCATTCTAAAAACATGCTATTTTTTAATGCACATCATACTTAATGTCAACAACTGCAACTACCAGCATCAGTGGTAACATCCCTGCCCTGGTAAGGGAGAGTATCTGTTTATTCTAGCAACATGCTATTTTTCAGTAGCACAATCTAGACAGAAATAAAACACAGAGCCATTTATTATAAAATTAAATAAAAACTACTGGAGGCAGGAAGGAGTTGATTTCTGGAAAACCTGTGAGTCAACTTTGTCATTGCTCCCAACAGAAATTAAAGTCCTTAGGGCTGCACCCAGGTCCAGCCTCATTGACAATTCCACACACACAAAAAAAGTAAGGCTCCATTTTTCTACCTCCAAAAATACTTCTCATTTTGTTCCTTCTGTAAAGGTCTAGTCAACTGAAAGCAAACAGATAATAACATTTCTGTTACAAATCCAAGCAGCATTACTCCAAATCCTGATTTAACCCTCTTCAAAACCATGCAAACCAGATGAATGACTGTATGTTGCATGCACGGAATGCTCCGACCAAGCAGATCAGCTGCAACTCCACTGTAATTAAACAGCACTGAAGTAGTCCCAGTGTTACAGAGCCAATTCCCAGTGTTAAAGGAAATAACAGGTGAAAAGTTATGCCTGACCACATTTTCTGTAAGCAAGCAAAGGTCTTCCCCTCTGAAACACCGATCAGGAAAGGAAGAAGGCTATTTCATTATATCTTTTGATCCAGAAAATAAAAAAGTTGGAAGCAATTTACCACCCCAGATGGTATCCTCACTAACTTAAGAAACTGTCACCTGTGGGCAAGCTTCCCCACTGCCTAACTAAAAACAGTCTCAAAGCAAACCTGTATTTTGCATTGTATCTCTGTCCCCTGCTAAATAGATTACTTTTGCTCAATATTACAAAGACATATTAGCCATGAATTTGGAAGACTTCTTCATCTTTATTTATCACACCGCTTTACATTGCAGCTACAAATAGAGGCTTGCGTGTACTAGCAGGACATGTGTGTGTACATGAAAACACTTTGAAAAAATAAGTATCTTAGTATATTACAATCTTGAGCTGCCTCCCACTCACTCACTGGAAGGAGAAGGAAAATCAACGGCTTAGATTAAGATGCTCTGAAGACTTGGGTTAACCTTTGGTATTCTGGCTGCAAGACAAGACATTATGGTCATTAGACTCCTGGTGCATGATCTGAAGCAATCTGAGATGATCAAAAACTGAAGTCGCAGGTTTACATCTACACTGGATGGGGCTGTACACCAGTTAAAACTAGTCTCTTGTGTTAGTGAGGTCTGACCAGGAAGCAGCACACAAATCATTTTCCTGCATCCCATTGCTTGTCAATTCTGGTTTATCTAGTTGAGGTTTAATACTGCTTGTAAGTATTTTTCTTTTTTCCTCCATGATCATATCAGCATTTCTTACCATAGAAGGAAACCCAAGGACTACTAAATATGCTTGGGATAAGCAAACTAAGCATTTTAGAGCTAAACATTACAATTTCAATTAACAGGTAACAATGACTTAAAGCACTATGAAATGGTGAAAATGAACAGCACCTTCCAGTTACTATCTCATCCTGAGCTCAGAGCAAGCTGTTTATATTGAAGTAGCAGAAAAGCATTTGTCAAACATCATCACAGTCTCAGACCAAACAAAGGCTCCAAGCCGAGAAAAGGAAAGATGAGGACAGAGAGGATGGCAAAGGATGAACTGTGCTTTGAGAACTGGGGGGGGGGGG
>VYZV01040481.1:70814-85408 GCA_013401275.1 Pandion haliaetus
TATCCATCCTGCTTGGCCCTTACTTCATTGAAATGCACTAAGAACCCACACAATGACCTTACAAAACAAACTGTCTCAGACATCAAGTACCCTCTATATGGGAAATACGTGCACTTTAATTCTCATCAGCTATAGGGTAAAAGAAATATAATAAAACTAACTTGTCAAGGTGCTGGACTTCTTGACATAGCTACCTTCTTTTTGTTAAGTACCCGGTTATTGCTACGCACACAGGTTTTGAGTGTCCAAAATACTCAGGAATATTTGAAATACCACTTTATTACAAAAATATGACTTAAAAAAAAAAAGCTTGACCTCAACCCAACTAACTTAAACTAAAATTTCACAATATTATTATCTTCAATTTGCAATTAAATTACAGAACGTCTAAAACATTTAAAACAAACAAACAAACAAACCCATCACACACTAAGAAAACAATAAACTTTCTTCTAGGAGAACTATGGGGTAATCTTCCCTCCCCAGTACAATTCACAGTAGCATGTTTACGTGAAATAATGACAGTTAAAACCAGAACATGTCGTGAAACATCATCTGACTCTTTAGCAAAACAAGGTTCATGTACCATCATTTGTATGGACTCTGAAGCACCCAGCTAACCAATTTAGTTCTAGTACAAATGCCTCGGAAAGGAGTGCTTTATTCCAAGATAATCCCAAGACCCATGGAAGTTAAGGTGAAAAGGTCAAATACTTGCAGATAGAACATGACAAACAAGCTTGAGGATTTGCTTTTTTTTTTTTTTTTTTAAATAAACTAACTTATAGCTACAGCATGACTATGAAATATTGGATGCATCAAACTAAAGCATGCAAAGCACAAATTGGGTAGTCCACAAACATACTCTGCTGACGAAACAAAAACCCTACTACCGCATGTTGACTTAAACATATGGGAAGAGATCTGCATAATAAATAGAACCACATGTATGAAGTTGATCAACTGGAGTCTTGTTTGCATTACTTTCCAGCTTTGGAATTCAAGTGAACTCAACCTTCACATCTAACTACAGCCTATACATATGAAAGGAATGACTCCTGTCAATAATTAATCACAGTTGTATGTCCTGTTCATTTAACTTCTGCATCAATGATCAAAAGCTTCAAATAGGCATGGTGTCAATCACTTATTTTTGAAACGTGCACCAAGATGACAGCTTAAGTTGCATTGCTTTTCCACAAAAGAGCCTTCATTTTTTTTCTTTTTTTCTTTTTTTTTTTTTTTTTTAATTTCCACCACTACTTTTAGAGTTTCTCAGTTCCTCTTACACATCACTACACCAAAGCACAAACTACAAGATCCTTGGCTATTTTAAAACCTCGGTTTAGTAACTCAGCTCCAGCCAGAGGAACCTTCTCTTTTAGTTCCAGTCTCAAGAATCAGGTGGACATGCTATTTTGGTTCCCCATGAACACAATGCTGCAGTGAAATCTTGGGATTTGATGGCCGTTCTTAGCAAGATCTATGTACTCCATGGCATAGAACAGCAGCAGACTTCCAAGGTCTGACTGTTCCAACACTCTCTATAAAAGCCGTGCTTAGAGTAGCTTTTCAAATAGAAATTTCCTTCTTCAAACCCAGGAACGATCACTAAGAATGAAATAAACATTAGCAAAACAATGTTATTGACAGGCAACAGGATCAAGGTCAATTCAACCGACCATGATTCAGAAAAGGGGAGGGAAATCACGTACGTAAACCAGAGAAGTTTCATAGCAATTATAGAAATAACCACAGGAAAAGCCTGTCTTAGGTGTTCAGCAGTCTGTTTCATCCCATACTTGATTTTTAATGCTGGAAGCCCTCTGATAACCCAAACGAGCTCCATTTACTGCCATGGGCAACAGCAGCAAGGCAGCTAACACACCACCGAGTAAATACTTTTAACTGGGGCTGATTAGATTTACACCACCCTTGTGATCCTTTGGGTCCCTCCTGCTTAAAAAAATCCCCACAAGCTAGTGAAGCCTGTCTGTTGATTAGTATTTTGGGAGAACCTAAGCTGCCCCAATATCACCATGGCAGTCCACAGCCCCACCATCAGCAGTGCCAGCATAGGAGCTTCTGCTTCATTCCTTGTACTGCACCAGCCCTGGCTCCACTAACCTTGTTTTGTCCTTTATTGTCACCGAAATATCTCACCCTTGGCTAGCAATTCAGTCCAAAGCCTGAGAAGCTCACAGATTTCTTTTCGTCTGATTGAGATGAAAACCTAATGGCAAACCTGTCCAAAAGGAGAGATGAGCAAAAAGCAGGCAGATGTCTCTGCAATATGACATGAAAAGACTTAAATCTTCCATGATTCTTGGAAAGGTTCTTAGTAAGAGCTTCCCTCAGGCCATCCCAAAGTCCCTTTGCTGTCCTCTTAAATGAGGAAAAGCTATATAAAAAAAAAAAGCAAAGGGATTTCTCTGGAAGCCCTCAGCAAAAGATCCTTTTCTTTTTGATAAGAATGGGAGGCCTAAAAAACACGTGAATGAAGTTAAAGTATCACAACTGCATCACACCCTGACCCCCCCCCCCCAGTAATTTCTGCATTACAAGCAATATTTAGAGCTACTTCCTACTTTGAAATAAAAACCTGAGAGCAAACAGGTAGAGAAAATATTCCTACAAGTCCCCACTTGCCCACAAAGATGCAGATAAAACCACACGTCTTTCTTTGGAGCCATATCAAAGGAGCACTTTCAGAACGTATTTCCCAAAGCTTGTGTGCTAATTTTCTCAGCAAAGAGGGAAGCGTGCAACTTTTGGGTTGAGACTTGTGATACTAATAAAACATGCATTTTTCAGAGAACGGGTAATCTCTCAGCACACGATCTCTCCAACTCAGCCCCCAGCAGTTCAAGTCAAAGCACCAACTCAATTCCAACAAAGCATAGCAGAAAAATATTCTGACATGCTGATTTTTAAGCTTTGCATAAAATATTATTTGCAAGACTGTGTCATATTCCAAAAGGCCCTTTTTATATATTAATTTTCTCATTCATCTTATACCTGTTCTAAAAAAAAAAAATCAGTCAGCTTTTGATATGGATGCTCTCTACTTATACGTTCTATTCTGTATACAATTACAAACAATAACTACAAAGCAGTAACATTTTTTAAAAAAACTTCCATATCAGTATCGGGAAAAGTTTTTTCTTCACTCAGTTTGATAGAATTATACATTATATGGCTTTCCCCTGTACGTGTATTAGAAATTACTGCCGCAACTACACAACTCCAAACAGTCCCTTTTTTCTTTCCCGAGTTTCAGGAGTGACATTTATTCCTCTTACGCAGCTTAACCCAAAAGCAGAATTGCAGCGTGGCCCTGTCCCCTCCCAGCCCTCCTCTGTACTGCTTTCAGCTGGGAACTGTAGCCAGGCTCTGGTGAGAGTGCTGGAAAATCATGTCCCATCACGCACAACACCGTATTTACACTTCGTTAATATAATTAATATACCCATTGCAGAAGAAGTCAGGAGAATTGCCACATAACAGCTCAATTACAATCCTAAAACAAGAGGGATTTTTGTGAACTATCAGTTTAAGAGACTCCCCAATCCCTCCCAGTGTTGTCAGAAAGGGTAGAATCCCAAGAGCTCTTACAGTTCCAACATAAATGTTTGATATTGGTCAGATTTATCACTGGCAATACCCACTTGCTAATTGTAAGATGGAAAGCTGCTCTAAGCTCAGCTTCTTTAAGGCATCAGGCACCTCAGCTGAAACTCATTAGAGCCCCACGGATATTTGACAACTGAAAAACCATGCCCTGTAACTGAGAACTATATTAAATAGATATTTAGGTCAAACCCATAAACTATCTTCCAATAGCAACTGGCAGCTGCAACAGCGTTATCCTTTGCGCTGCCATGGAAACAAAAGGAAGACCAGTGATGGAAAGAGCTATACAATCTTAACAGTCAATGAGTCAGCCTTTCCTAAAATACGCTTTGGGGCTTGGGAATTTAAGAGCACTTGTCTGTCACCACGGCACTTGGGTTTTGTCTTGAATTTTTAAATTGTTGAAACTGAAAAGTATTTTGTTGGTGCTAATATTTCCACTCTCCCCTTCATCTGTCTTGCACCTACAGCTACACTTAGCCTCGTTGAACACACAGCTTTCAGGTGATTTCAAAGATGTTATCTCCTTAGCTCCCATGGATGGAAAAAGTCGCATCCTTCCTACAACAGGACTGAATGTATAATGTTTACACGTATATTCCCCAAACCAGTTTCATCCTTGATGTATTACATCTAACACCACTAAAATATTTGGTTTGTCCTTAAATATAATGTAGCTCCAACCAAGACTAGTCATCTTAACACACCCCCACCAAAAAAAAAAAAAAAAAAATCCCAAAACCAAACCAATATAAGGAAAAATAAATTACACGTGTAACAAGAAAAACTTCATGTTCCCTGTATTTTCACAGTGGGTTGGTTTCTGGAACTGATGCAGAGTTAGTTTAAGAAAAATTAAAATCCCACAGATAAAACCACTGTTTTCTCTTTAGACAACTCTGCCATCGGAGAAGCACAGCGCACTTCAAAGAGGGACATTCTGAGACAGGACGATTGGGATTACAACTTAATTCCAATAAAATGCACATTCCTTAATACTTAGCAGCATCCGTTGGAGAAATGTGACACTGAAAAATACTGGTCCCAGCTGGCCCCTTTTACAATAGGGCGATGATGACCACAACAAGAAGTTGAAAGGAATATAAAAAGCTGACAAAGAGAAAATGAAAGCATCATTGTAATAAAGCTGTTCCCTGCCCAGTAGAACTGGGAAAGTAAATGATCACTTTGAAACTAAGGATATCTTAACAGCTTTTTTTTTTCCCTCTCTTTTTTTTGAAGTCTTAATAGTATTTTTTTTTAAGACTTTTTTTTCTTTTTAATGAAATATGGTACCAAAAAGACACTCACTAAGCACAACAGAAAAACCATCCCTGCCCAAGTGGATTCACACAAACCAGCCAACCTCCACCAAGCTGGCTGTGCTACCCCATCCATCCCTACACCCCCCACCCCACCCCCCTGTGCCACCCCATCCATCCCCCCCACCTCCCTTGCCTCTCCCAGGGATGGTGATGAGAGCCTCTTCTTTTCCCAAGCATGTGAACTGGGCAAAGCCAGAGGTATCGCTGCTCTCACATTCAGCAGAGGAGGACAATAAAACATATCTTTGGCTTACACTGTTTCTACAATTACGTCAGCTGGAACAATCCTATCACATATACGTGGCTAAAATCTACTACATTGCTTCATATTCTTGCCACCAGAGAAGCACCCCTGACTAGGGCTCTGGGCTGTCCTGATGCCTCAAGTTACATCTGCGCCCTGCAATGAAATAATATCTTTCTTTTTCAGACAATACACAATGTTTCTATAAGCGCCAAAGCCTCATAGAATGCAGCCACACAAGTAACCATAGTGGTATTGGACTCCAGGAAGAAAAAGAAGACACTGGAGATGAAATGTTTGGTAAATGTCTTATTTTGTTGGGCCTCACTAGAAAGCAAGTCAGTGTCAAAGGTGAGGTCTGTTTTATACCATCCCCTGTCTCAAGGGAAGGGTAGTGCCAGCACAGGAAAGATTACCCCAACATAACTAAGTGAAAATCTGGTGATAAGATTTTGAGCTGTAACAAGCCATGCTCAAGACATCAAGGGAGTGATGCACTTCTTACAAACTGCTGAATACCAGTGATGAAAATACAGGACTAAGCACCCATGTCCCAGGCACAGATGTCCAAAATTCCCCAAACCTGACACTTCAAAAACCATATCCTACGTTGCCTTTCCTGACTACAGACACAAATAAGGAATTAGACTTTCTTATTCAAATCTGAGTATTAATGAGAAACCTTCCTCCAAAGATGAAGAGGGACAGCTAATACAGTTGGCAAATGAAGAATCAATGTCAAAGTATAAATTAACAAAGATGAAGTGGGGTAAATGAGAAGAACATTCTAAATGAATATAGGAAGAATCTTACTTGGCAAGTCAGAAAAAAAGTCACAATAGAGATGCAAAAAAAAACCAAACAAACCAAAAAACCCACAAACCACTGAGATGCATTGCTTGGCAGGCTGAAAATACTTTCAGCTTTTCAGATAGGTAAGAACAGTTGTTACTCAACAAAAAAACCAAAATGTAATCAAGAGGAACTTGGTGACGACTTGGTAGAGGAGAAAATAGTTATTTTGTAGGTAAAACAGCAACAGCACTCAATGAAAACCAAGCATGCAGTGAAATGTCAGGCTAGCCAAAGGATTTCCACCCCTGGGATTCCCCAGAAGAGATTATACTGGGGCAACATCTGAGCATCACCAAACACAGCAGAGCATGAAGTAAATAGCGGTAAATCAGCAAAACCACAGTGACTGGGGCAGGGGAATAGGGTGGAGGTAAGGCACAGGAGGAAGGAGATAAAGGGCTATCAAGTCACACTGAATAAAACAGTGACAAAAGCACAAACTTTTAAAAGAGTGGCAAACACCAAAACCCAGCCTAATAATTATCTGCCTTCCTACTCTTGTCACAGGCCGGCAGCAGATGAGAATGGAGACAAGGTGGCATCGTGCACACCTTGCCCCTGCTCTCCCCCAACTTAACTCAACATGCAGTTCAGATAGAAATAGCCTCTTCATATAAATACAGCCCTTCACTTATTTTATATGTCAGTTAATAGCTGTGCATCTCTGCTAAGGACTGACACTCCCCAGGTCCTACAGGGACTTACAACTCAATTATCTTTTGGATTATATACAAAAGAAAAGATTATTGGGCTGGTTTTTAATCTGCCTCTTACTAGTTTCACAAGACGCTTCTAAATCCTCGTGTAAGAAGGGATAATCAAGAGTGATTCCATCTTTACACCCCTCCTCTCTCACAATGATCCCTCTTGCCTTCCCCCTCCCAGGCTGCACCACTCTGCTTAACTGGATTGGCTCTTGCCTGGACCAAACTTACTGCCTTTCTAATGCATCTTTTTGTTCTTCTATACTTATTTCCAGATGGGAGGACCACAATCACCCCCAAAAAGCCTCCAGAGATGTGCACACTACATCCTTTTAATGGAGGCATAACAACTCGCTCCGTTTTCCGTCCTTAACACTCGTTGCTTTGAGCCTTGCAAAGCACTTCATTTGTGATTTCCACAAAGCTGTTAGAGATGCCAATATCTTTACCGAGACTTACAGCTCATTCAGAGATGTGACACGTGAGTTAGGACTGCCCTCTCCCCATGCGACTCTGCACTCATCCACATTAGGTTTAATCTGCCAGTATGTCCACCACTAACCATCACAAGATTTTTCTGTAACTCTGCACAAACAGCTCCTGTTTTTTACCACCCCAAGTGAATCATAAATTACCACCCTCTTTCATCCCCTTTCCCAGGGCATTTATCAGTACCTTAACCAGAAGAGGCTGCAGTACAAATTCTTTCAAGACTTGCTGCTGGGTTTTTTTCAAAGGGAAGAATCAACTATTTATTCCTATACATGATTTCCTACTTTTTAAAAAGTTATATACACAAGAGGACCCTCCCTCTTATCTGATGGCAGCTCAGTGCAAGTCTCTAGCAAGAGCAATTCTTTCAGTCATCAAAATAAACAGATTTCCCTTGTCCTCCCCTAAAGAACTCCAGTAAATGTGAGGCATGATTTCCCCCATAAAAGCCAAGTCCACCCTTCCCCAATACATCGTTTATTCATCCATCTATAGAGTTTATTTGCAATTTCTCAGCTCGGTGGTTGCATGCTGTAAGTGTGATTAATGTAGACAGAGGCAAACTCTAACCCCCATCACACCCATGCAGCCATGATGAAGTCAATATGGTTAAATGGGTGTGATCCAGTAACTCAGCTTGCAAACCAACGCTCTTCTACATGCCTAAATGCTCTTCCCTCTCAAGTAACCTGCAAGCAAGCAGTGCCAGACAAGACTGTAAAATGAGCAATGGTGTGATTGAGGATGCTTTATTCTTCTGCTGCCCTGTACCATCTGTTGCAGTCCCAGCACCCAGATGCAAAAATAGGCAGTATCAAAGTTCAATTACTTACAAATTGACTTATGGCCCAACTTCCCTGCTTGTCAACCAAAATCTGTGCTCTGGCATCATACGAACATTCAGATGTACTTTTTCAGTTCTTTAAATTGTGGCTACAGAAAATGGGTCCAGCATGTTTGTACAGAAGTACATCTAGAAAAACATTTCCCCTCTCCGCAAGGGAAATTATGACTTGTTTATGCAACACATTTCTGAAAACATTTTTTAGAACTCGAGTCATGTCTCCAAGATTGCTATGCTGGTTGTCAAAACAGAGCCTTTTTTTCCCTGACTATACCATATGTAATAGTAAGTCCACTTTCCCTAACTTGCTATCACCCATGCAAGATTTGGAGATGATTAGTGGAAAATATACAAATGAGACACTGTTCTCCAGAGAACAGCGCAGCAGGAATAATCTGATGGTTTTTATATTTATTAGCCTGATGCACATCTAACTTGTTTAAACAAAGCTTTTGTCAAATGTCAAAAAAAACGTTAATGCAATCCAAGGCATGCTCTCAAAGGGAATTAATGCTGAGCTGGAACCAATGTGAAATCCTTAGTTACAGCAACAAGGAAACAGTGAAAAGGGGCCCCTTTTTATTTCAATTGCAAATAGATCTGCTAAGATAGGAAGGTTTATTTCCTAATAGCCGAGATGGAGAACCTAGAGCAGGACATTGGGGTGAGGGCAGGTATGGGAAGCACCCAGTTTGTGTCCGTTTGGCAGATTCATCTCCCTAACCTCGTAGGGCAAGGAGAGGGTCTCCCCTGGAGGCAGCCCAGGGACAGGCAGGCACCCGGGATGCTCTCCCGTGTCTTCCGTCTCCTTCCTCGCAACTGCACAGGGACACCCAGACTCAGCTTGAGCAGTGCACATAAGCAGTGCAGATACTCTCCTCAGGTGCTCCTTCAGATGCCCAATTAGTTTTTATTTTCCTATAACAAGGATAATGCCCACTTACTCAATTCCATTACTGTTTTGCCTAAGAGACTGTTAAACCACCAAAACATTAAACCATCACAGAACCATCAAAGCATCACTAAAAACCTCTGCCTTAACATACTGCAGAGCTGAGCAAGAGATGGGGTCCTGAAGCAGAGAGAAAGCAAAGAGGGAAGGACTCAGGGCCGCCATTATCTTTTGCCTTACAACTGCTTACAACATAACAGTTAAAAAAGGTAATATGTAACTAAACGCTCCATTAGAAAAGCGGCTTCCTTCCCGCGGCTTCCTATTTAAAAGGCACCTGCTATTACAAGGCACTGCAGAAAACAGCAGACCTATACAAGCAGGAATTATTTATTCTGGAAACTCAAAACATTTGTCAGATGAACTTTAGACTCAGTGACTAACTATAACACAAAGCCTCTTTCAACTTCCACTCACAGATAAAATTGCAAGTTTGTAGGGAGCTGAAGGCAAGCAAATCAATCATTGGGATCCCAAGATCTGCGACCATTCGCTATCGCTCCTTTGCCTTCTCCTCCCAGGCAGACTGCTCCACCTCACCCTTGATTCCCGCAGCACTCTGGAGCAGCAGCAAGAGAGTTGGGCAAAAAGGATGCTGCAAACCACACGCAAGCTCATGTTGAATTCAACTTTTTCCAAACCTGAACAGTTACTGCAAAGTTTGAAAGGGCTGACATGTAGCATCAAGTCTGCAAGGGGAGAGGGAGAGAACAGTATCATCATTACTACATTGATTATCACCATTACACGAGCCATGCTCACAACCCACATTCCTACATCATGCGAAGAATTAGTGCAATACCTCAAATCCCTGGGACCTAAGTCAAGGCAGAACCAGAGGTGCCTCCGAGGCTACCATGACATTTTATTGGAAGCAAAAAAATCCAGGCTATACACAAATATCAATTTACTAATACTTCTCCATTTGCAGTTTATAAAACTGCTTTTTTAGCTTTGCTAAAACATTTTTAAAAAACATTCACCCAGAAATAAAACTGTTCTCGGTCTTTGCAAAAATCTTGCCCTCTGGCTATATTCTCATTTGTGTTTCCTGGGTGAAGCCAAGAAACTCAAGTATGTTTTCAGAGCTTCATCAGGTTCCCATCACCTCAGGCACGTACTTTAAACTCAAATGACTGTACTAGAAATGGTATCTTTAAAGAAGCCCATGCAGAGCATTCAGGAATCAGAAAACAATTTAGCTACACCTAAGAGACCTGCACCTCCTTCCTTACAAACCTGCTCTAATGCTTTTCATACCCACTATTTTGCAACACGCAAGCGAGCCCTATTAAAAGGGGAATTTGGAAAAATAGTCCATTTTTGCAGAAGTCCTCTTGGTGCATCTTCACACTGTTCTGGCTCGACCTATGACATACTCTAGCAAGCCACGTTGTAAACTGACTCCTTGCTAAACCCCTGCATCCAAACACTTCAGAAATTACTCTCTCTCTGTATTCTGTTCCCTGTTAATGCCATAACCTCCTATCGCCTTTCCACAAGCTAAGAAAAGAAAGCTGGAGGCCAGTTATCCCATCACGGCTTTTATTCTTTTTCACCTTTGTACCACTTCCTAAGGTAAACTGAACCACATTAGCAACTGAAATTCATTATGAGAATTTTTTTTTCTGTTTGGAAAAAAAATGAAATTCAAAAACACGCAAAGATCTAACACATACTTCAAAGCTAACAAGAAGGGTGTCAGCCTCTACTCTAGCAACAACACTAGCACACGCTCTTAAAAAAATAATTAACACAATCAAGTGCAGCCTTAAACCCATAATAAAACGCAGCCATTTGGAAGCAGTACAATGGAAAAACAGAAAGCAAACAGCTACAGTCTATGTATCGTAACAAAACCACCCAAAAAGGAGCAGCAGAACGCGCTACACTAAATGCACCCTTCCAGTATCTTGGAAATCATCAGAGGGACCAGCTTTACCTCTGTGTAAAGCTGTTCTGTTGGAGCCTTGTGATGGCTGCAGTGCTACCTCACACACTGCCACTCCAACCAGATACAGCGCAAGCTTCTCCTTCAGGGTACAAAAATGGCAATTTCTCCATTTTTTCCATTTGGGGGCTTCCCCTCTGATTCTGCAAAACACAACTGTGCTATGAAAATCCTCTGGCCTCTCCATATCACGCTCTGCTAGACTGGAGCACAATACCAGGAGAGGACAAATCAAAGGATGACACACACCCACCAGCCAGATCTCAAATATTTTGACAATACGTTTCTCAGGGACAGCAATGACGAAACTGGGTTTAGCGTATTTACCCGATTGATGTTTTAACTGCAAAAAATCAGCAGACAAGTTTGACAATTTCTCTTCAGCCTTCCATGATGCTACCAGAAGCTGCACGTGCATGAAGAAAGGGGAACTCGAACAGTCTTTAGGATGACAACACATGGTTAGCACATCAAGTCAGCTACTGGTGCAGATCAAAAAAAATTTTGGCTCCTCCTCCCCATTAAAACAGATTTGTTTTTTCCCAGGCAAAGACAGGCACCAGGACGAGCACAGTGCACATGCTGCAGCTGCTGCCAACAGCTGTAGCAGGCCCCATCATAGTTACAGGCTTTTTTTTTTTTTATGCTACAGTGCATAGGAGTTCACATCCCAAACTGAAAACAAAGCAAACCCCAAAATAAACTTCACTGTCTTACTAATTAAAGGGATTCGTTCCTTCAGGAAGGCTGACATAAACCACTGCTGTGGGGTTAAGAACTTATTTTTAGCGCTCAGTCCTTCCCCCTTCTACTTGAGCAAGCAAGCCAGAGCCCGACTACCCATGCAGCATCATTAAAAGCTCTATCGAGGAAGTGGGTTTTTTACATAACATAACTTGAAATGCCACAGGACATTAGCATAAACTAAATCTCAACAACATAGGAATTTCTTTTCCAGCACCAAGGTTTTCACTCCCTGTACAGCAGCCGTGAAGTGTTTGCAGTTGTTTTCAACCACATTGCCTTGCCATGCTGGATCAGGCACGGACACCCTATGTGACAAGAAATTTAACAAGCACAACTGGATATTACTGATAAACTAATAAAAGTCTTCTGCCTAACAATTTTTCAGCTGGAGATTTAGTGCTCTGACAATGAGTGTGCACTGCAGTGTCTGCCACACAGCAGTAGCAGGATGCATCTGAAATACAGGTTATGCAAACTCCAGCTTTCTCCCACAATGGCCTGTGCAGAACACAGCACTTCACCTGTTGCTCTCACAATACACTATGTGGTTTCTTACCATTTATACTGGAAATATTTTAGCAGAATTCAACTCTCATTGTTTATTTTTAGGAAATCTGACATGGTATTAAAACCACACATTTTTAATTGCCCTTGCTGACCTTCCCACTTGATTCATAGAAGCAAGGGGGNCATCCCGCAGGTTACACTGTCAATTAACAATACTATTTATAAGATAACAAAAGCTTGAACTCAACGGTGAAAGGCATGGGGGGAAGGGTTTTGAAACAAAAGGAAAACCAAGTATTTCCAAGTTAACTGTCTTCACTTCACCCTAAGAAATTCTGTTCCTAAAGGTATGGCGTATGAAAATTTCACCTCCCCAGTGAGAGTTAACTGTTGCAGTATTAACTGTGACCCAACACACTACGAAAGGCTCAAAGGCATTGCCACCAACAAGCAACCGGACTTGGAGGAAGCCAGGCTGCTTTATAAAGAACTTTCCTGCCACAGGGCTAAATACGCAACTCCAAAATGATCTGTGATACAGTGTTTTTTCAGTCTGCATTCAGCGTGCCTTTAAACCTTCCAGTATTCCAAGAACCAAGGAAAAAAAAAACCAGCCAAATTTGAAATCTAGTGCACAGATTACACATGTGTTTAACTACCTTAGCCAGCACACTTAAACAGCCACCAGTGTCACGTACTGCCCAGTACTGCCATCTTAGAGATTGGGTTTTCTAATAGGGCAACAAGTTTCCACTTGAAACTTGGTCCCAAATGATGCTTGTAACATTGTTCCAACCACGTTCTGGATTTCTTTCTCCTCGAGAGCTCAAGTCACCTAACCCCAAGATTATTAAAATAGCATCAAGTCGTACCTCACAGAGAACAGAGCTGGAAAAGCAATGTGCCTCCTGCTCTGGATATTCTGTTGAGGGAAATCCAAAGCTAGTTTAATACAGAAGTCTTAAGATTAAGCAGATGTGCTTATTATCCATACATGCAGCAGAATAAAGGGACAGGCCTTTGTCTCCAGTTGTAACTCTAATAATAAGATATTACCAGCAGTGAAATCTCTCCATTCCACACCATTGTAATGTTCTTCCATGTTTATGAATAAATAAAACATTTTATGTCCTAAATACTGACAAGAGCCAGCCAAGAAAACCTAACTCATTTTATAATAGGTGGTTTGGGCGATTCACAACATCTGAAAGACAAGTTTCCAGACCATTTAATACAAGGCAGAGGTAATGCAGTATGTGTCAGCTGGCTCCAATTAACACTTCACCTTTATCACTTGCAAAAGTATTTCCTCATGGGCTAAGAACCATCCATTACTTATGCCTCTGCTGACTCACAGAAGTATTAATCAGCCTTTAAAAAGGTGGTGTGCCACCATGTTATGCAAATTACTGCCAACTCACACAGAAAGGGAGACCACAGTTAATACTAACAGTTTGACAAGATATATCTGGGTATATAACAAATATCCACTAAAAAATAAAATCAGAACAAACAGTTCTAGGAGCTTATACTTATTTATGTTAAAACACAGTTGTTCCAGGTACTAAAATGCACAGTAAAAACAGCAAAATAATATGGTTTTCAGACAATCCATATTGCCCACCTCATTTTCCTCTTATTCATACAGTAAGATGAATATCTCATGACAATTTGCTCACCTTATCTGCCTCAGTGCCAGCCTCCAGTGCAAGTGCGTAATATTTACATATTGTTCGGGACTGCCCAGTTCACTGGGGCTGCAGGTTATCAGGAAACCTAATGCAATAAGAATATCAAATCATGCTGCCCTTTCCTCTGGGTAGAAGCTGTAGAATCAGTATAATGCTAAGAAAAAGGTGAGAAGGCACGTAGTGCTTTTATGCAGGATCAGATTGCTAGGCTGCATTACAAAATTAAATGCTGAACACGAGTCTAGTGTTTTTATAAAAGAACCAGACATTTACAAACTTGAAACATTACCTTCCACTCGGGTCAAATTGCCCTCCTCTGTCAAGCCCTCCCATCACTGCTGCCTCAGAGACAGCCTACAGCAGATGCCTCCAGGCTCCATAAATGCTGCCTCTGTGCTGGCCAGATGCTTCTCGTAAGATAATTTTAATTGACCCTGCTCATCATTACAGCCAACACACATGTTCAACAAACATGCCCTGTTCTATCCCATACATGATGTATACATATCAGCATCTGTTTGCATCCCGGTTTCTAAATAGCTAAGCAAGGTGTATATATACAATCAGACATGTTTGTCATCTCTAACAGTCTAAAGCAATTATCATCATTGGAAATTATGCCAAGCCTAAATTGAACACACACCCCCCC
>VYZV01040482.1:1452-29848 GCA_013401275.1 Pandion haliaetus
TGTCGTGGTTTAACCCCAGCCAGCAACTAAGCACCACGCAGCCGCTCACCCACTTCCCCCCTCCCCCACCCCCCCCAGTGGATGGGGGAGAAAATCAGGAAAAGAACTAAAACTCGTGGGTTGAGATAAGAATGGTTTAATAGAACAGAAAAAACATAGCACAAAAACATAGCACTGTACCAGCTACTAGGAAGACAATTAACTCTATCCCAGCTGAAACCAGGACAGGGGGAAAACAAAATGTGTTGTCACAAAAAAGTTATCCAGATGGCTAGTACAGAGTTATGGGTTTTGAGGGCGAAACTAGATCACAAACAGCAGCTGGATGCTACAGCACCTCTGCTGTTGTTAATAGGAATATTGAATATATACTCTAGGGGAGGGGAAAAGGTTTCAGCTGCAGTACTGTGTCCAGCATGGAGCACTATACTGTAGGAACAATGAATCATTTTCTGGATTATTTCCTGACTGCAAATAGGATTTAAGAGAAGTTAGAATACATTGTGGCCTCCACTTGCCTCCAGCTGAAGTCATATTGTAATCCAGTGGCAGAAAACTTAGCAAGATACAAAACTTCAGTTTCCCTAGACTGTACCTCTCCAGACACATTTTTAATATCATCAATCATTTTAGTCTTGCAGCTAGCATAAGGATGACTTTAGGTTCCAAGCATCAGAAGACAGAAATTTTTCCAAACCCTGCAACATGTAGCCCTACCTTCTGCATTCCTCCCTCCCTCAGAGTATTGCCTCGTGCTATGAAGACCACTGCAAAACACTACTTACTCCTTGCTTGCCACATGACCAGCAACTTGTGTTTTCTGTCTGCTTAAGACAAATATGTCTTTTGCTTCAAACAAGCTCAAGTGGCTAAGTCCTTCTTCCCTCAACATGGATGCACAAACATCTCTTGAACAAAGGCTACTGTTGCGGGTTTTTTGACTTCTTTTTAAAGACTTTCATTTCATTTCCAGTATAGGATTACCTTCTTTCTAGAAGCAAGAATTTCAACGGCAGCCCAAAACCACTCCACCTGTTGGTCAGGGACACTGTCTTCCTTTCTCCTTGCTAGACAAAGAGAGTTGTCATTTCTTTCTAGGGTTTTCCTCTTAATAGCACATCATAATTTTGTGTTGTTGTTTCCCAGGAGTTGAACATGCTCACAGACAAATTTTCCTTGGGGAAGAAGAACTGGATATTCAGAAAGTGTCTACCTTTTGGGGGGTTGGGGTTTTGGCGTTTTTTTTTTTTTAATTCTTCCTCCACCCCATGCCCAATCACAGAAAGGAAAAATCTTACATTCCCACTAAGAACTGTGAGGTCTTTGAACAACTTTGGAGGATTTGTCAGAGAGTCCAGCATAAGACTGCTTTTGTTACTGTCGTGGTTTCAGGTCAGCTCAGCCGGTAACAAAGCACCACGAAGCCGCTCGCTCACCCCCCACCCCCTTGCCTGGCCACGTTGGGATGAGGAGAAAATACAAAGGCAGGCTCGTGGGTCGAGACAAGGACTGGGAGGGATCACTCCCCACTTATGGTCACGGGCAAAAGACAGGCTCAGCTTGGGAAAAAAACAAAATCAATTTAATTTACTACAAATCAAAACAAAAACAAAACACAAGGGTATTAGGAAGGGAAACTAAACATCAGAACAACCTCCTCCTGCCCTTCCCGCCTTCCCGGCTCAGCTCCATTCCCGATGCTTTCTACCTCCTCCCCCCGGCAGCGCAGGGGAACAGGGGATGGGGGTTGAGTCAGCTCGCCACCCATCGTCTCTGCCGCTCCTTTCCTCAGGGGGAAGATTCCTCACTCGTTCCCTGCTNTCCCTGGCGCAGGTCCTTTCCGCGGGCTTCAGTTCTTCCTGAACTCCCCTGGCGCGGGTCCTTTCCGCGGGCTGCTCTCCCGTCTCACACTGCTTCAGCACGGTTTTTACCATGGGGTTACGGCCATCTTCGGGAGCCTCTGCTCCACCGTTCACCCGCATGGGCTGCAGGGCCATCAGCCTCCTCAGGCGCCTCCTCCTCCCCCTCCACTTCCATGACTCCAGTATCGTCAGAGATGTTCCTCTCAGGTTTTCCAACCCCCACGCTACCGGTTCCCCTTCTTAAATACGTTCTCCCGGAGGTGCTGCCACTGTCACTTCCTGTCTGGGCTGAAGAGGCGGGTCCGATTCTTTGGCGCCAGGGAAGCTTCCAGCAGCTTCTTAAAGGAGCCACCTCCACAGCCCCCTCCCCCACTGCCAAAGAAAACTGCACCACAGAAACCCATAACACTATGATTCTATGATTTTTCTGACTCACCTCTTCCTGAAATACAGTCTAAGCCTAGCTAAATACCCACACCAGCCCACACAGCCAAGAGGGTCCCTAATGCTGCTCACGAGGAACTGACACCTCTCAGTGCAATTTTCTAGCTATCTCCTATCTTCAGAAGTGATCACTGACTGGAGTATCCCCAACAGCTTTAGTCCCTTTTCTCAGACCTTGGGAGGTTTGTGCTTTACTCAACTCATCCCACAATACTTTCTTCCCTCTATGGAGGGCTCCAGCTCTGGCTGGACAGCTACTTCACTACAGGTAGGAAGGGAGATGCTTTATCCTTGAGCCTCTCTAGACTCAGGATAAGTGCATGAAACAAGCTCAGTGCTCTCCATCAATTTCATTGTGCCAGAATACCCCAAGAATGGGTCTCTAACTCACTGGCTACTGCAAATATGTGAAAAACTGAGGGGAAAAGCACACTGCATAGGGTAGACACAGGAAAGCACCTTCATGTGAGCAGTGAATACTTTGTGAACCTGCACATGCCAGCAGAAAGATTCCACTGTGTATGAGAAATGGATACAGGACAGAATATAACTAGAACTAGGCAAAGCATAAGGAATCACAGAGAATGTGATTAGAAAAAAAGGACAAAAAGCAAGCCAATTTTAACAAATGCTTTGGTCAAAAATAAAGTTTTCTTTTTTAATGTCTCAAACTATCTCTGTTGCTGTTTTCTAAGTTATCCTTTGCTTGCAGTCAATAAAAATGTACTTCTAGAAGTTTTTTGTGCAAGTAAAAGACACCCTTCATTTACAAATGGCATTTTTGATCTATCTTCAATTAACAGGAGAAACAGTGCTTTAGAGAAAGGCTTATATAATTCAAATTTTTTATGTAACATAAAAAATGTGCACAAAACAGGCTGAAGTTAAATGGATCTGGGTTCTCATTTAGAAAAGAAAACACCTGTTCAGTTAGGCTTACTCTGTTTTTTTCCTCCATTTTTCTGAATCAGCCACAGACTCATAAATCTATTATTTTTCCTCCAGTCAGCTGGCTAACCTTTAGAGAAAAATGCCAAAAAGTATCCCAAAGCAGTGAAAAAAAGGTTCATCTCATCAGGGAGAAACTGAGCAGTAAAAGCCAACTGAAGAAAAGATTGTCATTTACATAAAGAAAATCCCTAAGGACCCTCTAAGTGCTCATAAATATAGGGCACAATGACACCTGGTGCTGTGATTTTCATTAGTCCATTAAAATGAAATGCAGAACAATTGGAATGTCTAGACAAAGAATAAGCTTTAAAAACAAAACTAAACATCATTAAAAAGACAGAAATCTAACAGGAAGGGATGTTCTGGCAAGCTGACAGAAGCTGTTGTGAAAATACTAGCACCAGAGAGATTCCACAGAAGGCTTCAGCTAAGCATGATTTCAAAATCTAAATACACTTCTCTGTATCACGTGCATTTTAATAAAATCAGTTCAAAAGCTGATTGAATTGGTCTAGTGCCAGTGAGGTACTGGAGATCATACTATTGTCCATACCACATGGCACAATGATAGCACTCCATAGGTCAGTGGCTGGAGGCAAAAAAGCAGAAGGATTTGGAAGGTCTAAAACATGATTTGGACAGAAAACACAGGAGGAAAAACACTGCTGAATGTAAATGGAGAGACAGAGAGAGAACAAGAATGGGGATCAACTGAAGAGTGTCAGGTGTGCAGAGGACCTGTTATGTGGTGGGCTGTACAAATATTCCCAGCTACCTGTCAGTGCTCCTTCTGTACTGAAAGCCTTTTGGAAAATGTAAACAATTTCTTTATTAAGTGAATTATTTCAGAAATTTAATTGATATTTTGATTAGGGCTTTGAGCATTAGTGGCATTTTTCTTTTTCATGAATTCTGTTGCTGCTGTCTTCAGTTTTCATTCTGCCACTCAGAAGAGAGGAAAAATGAAAAAAATAAAAAAAGCTCAGAGAAAAAAAATATTTGGGGAAGGGAGAAGCCATTTTTTGATTGGTTAAATGCTGTCCAGATCTGTTCTGAAGGTCTGTGCTGTTTTGCTATAAACAGAGATGAAAGACAATGCAGAGACTGAGAGACAACATCTGTATTACACTGGTCATTGTAGATATGCCTGAAGAAGACAAATAAGGACAATAGGATCATTCAAAATACAGATGCCTTGTGCTGAAGAAAAGTCTCTACTGAGAGGTATTTTTAAAGTCTGTATTTTCCACAAGCTACCTATTCAACTGTGAGGGCTGGAAAGAAGCAGTGTGACTCTACTAGGGAAGGGAACACCTAGTCCCTGAAAGTTTAGAAGCTGACTTCTGCCCTAAGGCTTTGGTTCATTCAAAGTGTTTGGATACAGAGCTCCTGTGATTTCCCAAACTAAAGCCTTGTCATTTGAGTTCTCATTACACTCTGTGGGTCCACATGGCAACTGTGCACAATGAATGACCACATGCTCACTCTTACTCATAGGAGAAGCCAGGTTTTATACTTGTACCTCTGTATACAGGGATGGGATTAGCAGAGGGGTCACATGAGGCATTCTAAATATTTCTCCAAGACACCTTGAAGAACTGCAGTGTAGGGAGCCAGGTGCTATGTTCAAATCTTCATTCCACCTGGGTATCCATGGAAATCAGCATGGATTCACCAAGGGGAAGACATGCTTGACCAACTTGATAAGTTTCTGTGACGAAATGGCTGCCTTGGTAGATGAGGGGAGAGCTGTAGATACTGTCTACCTTGACTTTTGACCTTAAGGCTTTTGACACTTTCTCCCATGAGAAGCTGATGAAGCATAAGCTGGAGGAGCAAACAGAGGTGGACTGAAAACTGGCTGAATTTCCAGGCTTAGAGGGTGGTGATCAGTGGAACAAGGTCTAGTTGGAGGCTAGCCACTAGCAGTGTACCCTGGGTGTCAATATGGGGTCCAATCATATTTAAAATCTTCATTAATGATTGGGATGATGGGGTAGAATATACCTTCAAGAAGCTTGCTGATGACACAGAATTGTGAGGAGTGACTGATACATCAGTGGGTTGTGCTGGCATCCAGAGGGACATCAATAGGATGGAGAAATGGGTTGACAGGAACATCATGCAGTTCAAAAAGGAGACGTTCAAAGTCCTGCAGCAAGGGGAGAAACAATCCTATATACGAGTATATGCTGGGGACTGCCTGGCTGGAAAGGAACTGGTGGTCCTGGTGGACACCACGTTGAACATGAGCCAGCAATGTGCCCTTGCCACAAAGGTGGCTACAGGTGTCCTGGGCTGCATTAGGGGGACTGTTGACTGCAGGTTGAGGGAGGGGACCCTTCCCTCTCCTCAGCACTGCTGAGGCCACATCAGAATGCTGGCTCCAGTTCTGGGCTCCCAGCTGTCCTACTTTAAGCCCAGCTGGTAACAAAACACCATGAAGCCGCTTGCTCAATGCTCTCCCTTGCCCTGGTGGGATGAGGGGGAGAAAATATAAAAAGTCATAGGTTGAGACAAGGTCAGGGAGGGATCACTCACCAATTATGGGTATGGGCAAAAAAAAGACTCAACTTGGGCAAAAAAAAAATCTGTTTCTTTTACTACCAATCAAATAAAAACAAAGATAATGAGAAGTAAAACCAAACCTTAAAACACTTTCCCCCCACCCCTCCCTCCTTCCTGCCTCAACTCCACTCCTGATTTTCTCTACCTCCTCACCCCACAGCAGTGCAGGGGGACCAGGGGAATGGGGGTTAGGGTCAGTTAATCACACGTTGTCTCTGCTGCTCCTTCCTTCTCAGGGGGAGGAATCCTCACTCTTCCGCTGCTCCAGCGTGGGTTCCCTTCCACAGGAGACAGTCCTCCATAAACTGCTCCAGCATGGGTCCTTCCCATGGGCTGCAGTCCTTCAGGCACAGGCTGCTCCAGCATGGGCTTTCCCATGGAGTCATGGCCATCTTTGGGGGCATCCCCCTGCTCTGGCGTGAGGTCCTCCATGGGCTGCAGGTGGGCATCTGTGCCACCGCTCACCTCCATGGGCTGCAGGGGGACAGCCTGCCATCTCACCATGGGCTGCAGAGGCATCACCTCCTCTGGTGCACCTCCTCCCTTCCTTCACTGACCTTGCTGTCTGCATAGGTTTTCCTCTTACATCCCACTCCCCTCTCCTTTGCAGCTTCCTCTTCTTAAATATGTTAACCCAGAGGTGCTACCACCATCGCTGATGGGCTCAGCCTTGGCCAGAGGCAGGTCTGACTTGGAGCCAAAGAAGCTTCTAGCAGCTTCTCACAGGGTCCCCCCCTATAACCCCTTCCCTGCTACCAAAACCCCACCACACAACCCCAAAACACCATTACAAGGGAGATATGGACATACTGGCAAAAGTCCAGCAAAGAGCCACAAAGATGATTAAAGGACTGAAGAATTTTGCATACAAGGAAAGGCTGAGAGAGCTGGGAGTGTTAAGCCTGGAGAAGAGAAGGCTCGGGGGGGATCTCATCAATGCCCATAGAAACCTGAAGGGAGGCCACAAAGACATCAGAGCCAGGCTCTTTTCAGTGGTGCCCAGCAACAGGGCCAGAGGCAACAGGCACAAACTGAAACACTGGAGGTTCCCTCCAACCATCAGGAAACACTTTTTTACTGTGAGGTGACTGAGCACTGGCACAGGTTGCCCAGAGACATGGTGGAGTCTCCTTCCTTGGAGATCTTCAGGAGGTGCCTGGACATGGTCCTGGGCAACTGACCCCAGATGGCCCTGCTTAAGCAGGAGGTTTGGACAAGATAACCTCCAGAGGTGCCATCCAACCTCAGCCAGTCTCTGATTCAGTGATTTATAACAGAAAAATAAGCATTTTCCAAGGAGAATGAGTGGACTCTGTTATTGTGGTTATGAGAGCCAAGGCTGGACACAAGAGAACCAGGAGTTTAGAAAGCATCTTCCCATGTCTTTTACAAAGGCCTGGCATTGCCATCAGAGTTCCTTTAACAAGAATTAATCATACACAAATAAGAAATGCTGTTCCTGCCAGAGACTGTCCAATGGGTGTTCCTATAAAAGCTGCAGGAAGACTGCAGTTACACAGTAAAGAGAAGGATGTTAAAGTGGGGGGAGGGAAAAATATGTATTGAGTGGCCACTAATTAACCAATTTCCATGCAAGTTATTGGACACCCCAGCAAAGAATTAGTCTTCGCACCAGAGCTGTTAAAATATTGCTTAAGTCATTCAGAGCTTTCTATGAACAGAAAGACTAACATGCATACTACAAGTGCCCTGACAACTTCTTCTGCTAAAATAATCATTCCCACTTTTCACAATGAGCTTCTGATCGTTACTCTGACAGGTAACAGAAGAATACAGAATGGATCGTTATTTTTCCTGTGCTTAATATTTCACTGCATTAGAAGTGTCATGATATTTAACAATTACGCATTTTTCATCTAATTCAGCTCAATTTATTAAGGTGACTCTTAATTCCTCCTGCAGCCATCAGTCTGTCAGGTGTGACAATACACAGCTAGTTTTCCTCTCCTTGATTGCTATTTTCCTGCTTATTTTTCATCTGCATATTTTCAGTGAGGTTACACAGAAAAGTCTTGAGATTTCTGATAGCTGTGAGATTTTGTCTGTGACAAAAATGCATACAATTCTTGTAAGAATTATTGTGTTCTGACGTGCAGTTCAAACACAAACCCCCAAACAGCCCTCCTTCACACGCTTCTATTAATATCTGGCTGTCAGTCACTTCTTATTTTCAGTGTAATACCTCCTTAAAATTGAGGAATCACTTTATGGAAAATGAAAAATTTAAGTCCTTGCTCATTCCAAGGTGTGGTTCAATCTAATCTTTTTCAGGTCACATCATATGTTATACTCAAAATATTTTTACAAGTCCCTGTCTAATCTATTCTGTTTTCTTGTTAGAATGTTTTAAACAATTCTAAGGACAAGCTACTGACTATTTCCTCAGAAAGTGAAATGACAGAAAAACATAATGAATCAGGGCTCATCTGCCCAATTTTGGTGCAAGTTTTTTTACTGGGTTACTCAGTAAAACCCTCTCCTCATTCTATACAAATCTACTATTTTCTACAACTGTACTACTTATTAACTTAAATCAGCCACTTAGCAAGATTTATGAAGCTCTGTGGTGCACCCCAAAAGAGTCAGAGCTTCCAAAATTAATTAAAAAAAAAAAAAGTAATTAATTCTTTTGTATATGTCCCTTAATAGTGCAGTTACTGCTTTTCCAAGTGTCTGTGAAGGAGATCAACACCAAGAGAAGGCTAGCAAATGGACTTTTCACCCACTGGAAAAATACCAAGTTTTCAAATATCAATTTATTCCATTCTGAATTGGAATGAAAATATAGATAAGCAACACTTGCTGTGGGATTGAATTTGTTTAATAATTTCATTTGGAAAAAAAAAAACCAACTCTATAGGTATTTTTTTGAAAAAAAGTCTTTCTGTTACTATTTCTGTCAATACAGCTCAAGCTAGATGGGAAGTCATGGTAGTTGGGAAGACTGGAAATCTGGGAGCTGGGCAAGCTAAGCAGCAATTTAACTTACCTGGCAGGCAGAATACCTACTTTCAAATTTTTCCATTCACCTGACAGCTCTGTTGGAGACAACTGCTACACAACACTGAAGGAACATATGAAGTGTGAGAACGTTATTTCTTGAAGTAAGATTGTCTGACAAGGGGCTTAGCAAAACTTGGATGCCAGGAAAGGGAAGAGAACAGTTACAGACAGAGATCCTGATCAATTGGTGTTACCAAAGACAATGACCTAAGGAAACCTGCTCAGCTGCACTAATTGATGAGGAAAGAAGTGGAGCTGAGAATGTTTATACCAGCAAGGCATCTGACTGAGGACTTCTAATTGGGATGATAAGGAAAAGGGAGAAAATTAGCAAACGTTCTGGGGCATAGATCTGAAAAAGAACCCAAACAGTAAGTCAAGAAACAAACCTTGTTTGTTTCACTAAGGGGCCATCTAGCAGTTACTGGCACCATGCATAGGATGAGAATCTTGGTCTTTGCAACTGATAAGCTTGTGAATCAGCTGGCAGACACCGGACGCCAAATTGGCAGGGTGTGGGAATCAATAGAGTTGTACATACACATAAGGGACGTGCAGGGCCAAGGGGCAAAAGAAGTGGTTAGACAGAAATGCTTATAAAAGAGACAGTCATGTGTGGATATGTGGAGTGTGAGAATGTTCATTTTCTCAGCTGTGACAATAAGGAAGGAGGGAGACAATTGGAGTCATAAAATCTGAGCAATTAGCATTACTAAAGACAATAACCAGAAACAAACCTGGTCAGTCACAGCAGCTGATGGGCTATCAAGAAATGACAGGCAAACTTGGAACTTTACAATGGGTAAGGATGCAAACCTGAGGGTCCAGGATGTTGGAGGGGTCAGTGGGACTATGCCAGCTGAGGAGGCAATATTCAAGGGAAGAGGGGGCAGGGAGGAATAGAGGTGGGGTACACAGACAAGGGTACAAAAGGGGCCAGTCACCTGTAAACTGTGGCTGGTCAGTACACTTGTCTGGCTGAGTCCTGTGCCTGATCACCAGAGTCTGTCCTGTCTGTTCTTAACTACTGTTACCTGATCAGAAAGTAACTCCCGAAACACAAAAAGTGTGTTTAGAAAGGAGACATTGCTTTATTCTGCACAAGGTGCAAGGTGGAATATTTCCACAAATCGAGCACACCTACTGAGGTTTTCAGTCCACACTTACACACTACAGTTATAACACCAGGCCTGTTTAATATATATGTTCCACCTAACTATTGCATACTCATTATGTTGAGCAAGCATGGCTTGTTGTTCAATTGAGCAATCACCCCAGAGTCTTCTATGCCTGTGCAGGGGGTCTCTGGTGGTCTTTGGTGGTCATCTGGGGAAGAATATCCCTACTCCTTTTGTGATCATGTCATCTGAGGACATCAAGGTCTTTGTTTCTCTTGGCAACCCCTTGTTTCTCAATGCCAAAGGAGGATGTATGTCCTTAATTAGCAAGTCTGTGACTCTGAAATGTCTGTTATCTGGTGCCTTGACTATTATCCAAACACTCCTTAGGCAACCGCTATTCTAAGAGGAATCTTAAACTAGGTAAGCTTTACCTTGAGTACACATAAGCTAAACAGTCCTTGAATAGCAAGCATACCACACTTCTCATGCTTTAGTTCTTTTCTTTAAGCTATTACTGCCTTCTTATTTGTTAATTAGTCTTTTGAAGGCTGAGGCAACACCTTGTCTGTGGCAGTTCGCGTGACCAGCCATGTCAGTGTCCTCTCTATGTGTCTGTGTGTCTTACATGTCTGGGGTATGTGCTCAGCTGTTTGATTGTGCAAATTGGAAAAAAGCAGCAGCCACGTGCCTCATCCTGGGCAGAGACTCTGGGTCCCCAGACACCAGGCTGGACTCCAGCAGCCAGGCAGTAGGGACTCTTAGGCTTCTGGATGAGGTGGTCATACTCCTAACACCACTTACCAAACTCAGTCCCCTGACTACATGGTAAAGCTTGCAGAGACAAAACCTGCTCTGATAGTCTTTGTACACTGGGTTTGAGTCCTTGCTTTGCCACAGATGTGACTTGCATTGCTGGCACCTGGCATGAGAGTTTGATGCAGCTGTGCATGAGGCAAAGTGGTTCTCACCAAAGGTTGTCCTCTTCAAACACGCCAGGATGTATACCAAGACTCCTCTAGCCCAGATCACAATATGAACCCCAGTACCACCACCCACCAATCTTGACACCCATATATTTACCAGTTGTCTCAGTGATTTAATCTGGGTGACCAAATCTCCTCCAGAAGCCATGAAAAAACTTACCTCCTTCCAGCCCACTCTGGATCAGAAATCCTCAGACAGTATGGGAATCTTGCTGTTACCTAATCCATCCAGTTGACATTGCAGGAGCTGTTTCTGCCTCTCTCCCTGTTATGGGTTTGTGTGGCACGGTTTTCCTTGGTGGCAGGGGAGGGGGGCTGCAGAGGCGGCCCCTTTAAGAAGCTGCTGGAAAATTCGCCGCGCCAAAATGTCAGACACGCCAAAATGTCGGACCCACCTCTAGGAGCGGAGTGACGGTGGTAGCGCCTCTGGGAGAACATATTTAAGAAGGGGGACCGGTAGTGTGGGGGTTGGGAAACCTGAGAGGAACATCTCTGCTGATACTGAGGTCAGTGAAGAACGAGGGGGAGGAGGGGTGCCTGAGGAGGTTGATGGCTCTGCAGCCCGTGGTGAGATGTCAGGCTGTCCCCTGCAGCCCATGGAGGTGAACAGTGGAGTGGAGGCTCCCGAAGATGGCCGTGCCTCCATGGTAAAAACCGCGCTGAAGCAGTGTGTGATTGGAGAGCAGCCCGCGGAAAGGACCCACGCCAGGGAAGTTCGGGAAGAACTGAAGCCCGCGGAAAGGAACCACGTTGGANGATAATGTGTGGCAAGCTGACTCCACCCCCATGCCCCGTTCCCCTGTGCCGCCAGGGGGAGGAGGTAGAAAAAACTGGGAATGGAGCTGAGCCAGGAAGGCGGGAGAGGGGGTGGGGGGAAGGTGTTCTGAAGTTTGGTTTTCCTTCCTAATATCCTTGGGTTTGATTTGATTTGTAGTCAATTAAATTGATTTAGTTTCTTCCCCAAGTTGAGCCTGTCTTTTACCCGTGACCATAAGTGGGGAGTGATCCCTCCCAGTCCTTGTCTCGACCCACGAGCCTGCCTTTGGATTTTCTCCTCATCCCAGTGTGGCCAGGTGCGGGGGTGGGGAGTGAGTGAGAGGCTTCTTGATGTTTTATTACCGGCTGGGCTGAAACCAAAACCACGACAGCAACAGTGTCTTATCCCAAAAGCTTTGGGAGAGGAGGACGTTTCTGTGTGCCACCCAGAAGAACCCAGCTCTACAGCATGAGGAGAAGGGATGCAGTGAAGTATTATTTGTCTTACCTCTCACCCATGTTTTTAACCTGTGAGGCTCTTTGTGGTGGGAAAACAGCTTCAGAGGCTCTTCACATCAAGCTCAAATTTTCAAGGGAAAAGAACAGCAATCTTGAGACTGTGGACTCTATGCTCGCTTTGTGCTAAGGGAACAGACAGTACTTTCCCAGAAAGGCTATTAAAAATATAAACACATCTGCTCATATTGTCTGTAGCAGAAGAAAAAACATTGAGTGCTCTTGGCTCTCTCCCTGTCTGTCTTTTGACCCCAGCATACATATACTAGCATGTTTCATGTCCAGCTGTTAAGTGACTTTGATACAGATCATCATCAAGGAGGCTACATGCCCTCCCCGTAGATGTGGTTCCTCTCTCAGCATCTCAGCAAAGCCAACTAAGTCATTGACAGGTTAAAGAGCCTTGGTCTGAGGCAGTCATGGGCTTAGGATTAGAGCTCTCTCCCAGCAAGCTGTACTAGCCAACAGACTGCTTGCTGTTGTGGGTGTTTAGTAAGTCTCTAGAAGTGGGAGGCAATCTTTCTGCAACATGTTTGACTTCAGATTTGTGAGTTTTTAATTACAGCAAGTCCTGTTATATTGTGCTGTACCATGCTGAAGAGTGCTTCAGGAGCTATGGAAAACTGAATTCCATAAGGAGAGACAAACATAGCAAAAAACACTTATGAATGTGAATATTGGATACTGCTATTAAACATCTCCTAACTATGCTCATCCTGCTTGCCACAGACTATTTGACTTTAATTTAGGGGAGTTAGCAAGCTAATTCTGCAGAGAAACATCAAGTTACTTGAAAAATTTGAGCATAGACTATGAGGAAATAGCACAGACAGGAAATGGACATCAAAATTGGAATTAAGAGACATAAAGACTCCACTCCAATAAACAAAAATTCACAGGAAGTCCCATGATCTGTAGTCATTGCAAAATTCTGTTGCCATGATTCTTTCTTTAATAAACTCAACCTTGGTAGAATTTTTAACTATGCTGTCCTTAGCTAGCTTGAAGCTAGAATGATTGTGTGTGCTCAGTATGATGGGGGAAAATGGCTCCTCCATTTGTATGTGACGTTTAAGATATTCATGAGCCTGCATGCATGTATAGAGAGCTAAATATAGGCTTAAGGTTGATGACAAAAATAAAAGATTGTTACAGAGAACTGTGTGCTTAAGGAAAAAAAGAAAAATATGCAAGACCTGATAAAAAACCCACCACATTCAAAGCATGAGTTTCGCTCTGAGTATGCATTTAAGTGTACAGCTTTTGAGAGCCATTCCATGACTACCTGAATATGCCTCCCGCAGCATAACAGTGGTCTAACCAAACCCTTTCCTGAGTAAACTGGAAATGGAAAGAGTGAATGGATACACAGCCAGAGTCTCTCCTCTCACAGGCTATCACACAACGAGGTGGCTCCTTCGAGAAAGAGTTGCCACAGAGCTCTACCTGATTCCACCCCAGGCTCACTGTCCACCAGGAGAGCTCCCTCCTGACAGATATTTTATGATCACCTGTAATAAATCCTCTGCCTCAGTAGCAGGTCTGGCACAAATGAAACAGCCCACTAATATGTTGTTTAAGGAGGGAAAACTAGGGATCACTATTTTATAAGATATATACTAGTAAAGCTGAAAGCATTTCACAGAGTAACCTGACAGTCTACTCTGTTTACAGAGCAGGAAATTGGGGCCCTGGGAGAGAAAGTGACTTGAGATCAGTAGCAGGCTGAGGAACACCTCCTGTGTGATTATTGCTGTCTAACTTAAAAAATAATTTCTCCCAGCACTCTTGCATGCAGCAGAGAATGCTGTTTTGAGTTGTCTGACATCTAGAACAGTCACAGAGAAAGCTTTTTCATGGATATACCCACCTGCAGAAAAAAGTTGTTCCTTGAGGGTCTTTTCTCCCTGAACATGCTATGCAGCACTTCGACTTTTACTGATCTAGGTCCTGCTACCTCCCTGGGACTGCCAGAGACAAAACCTCTCTGTGACCACTTCCAGAATCCCATATATAGCAGCTCCTTCTGTCTGCCACAACACCACTGTGCTAGACAGGCTGGTAACCTCTAACAGGGTGACAAATGCTTTTGTTTCTCAGCTGCAATCAGAGGAAGGTAGCTTGCATTCAAATGAAAAATAAGGTTGCATACAGCAAGCCATTTTCCATCCTTGACCCATTGTATAGCCCACCATTAGGCAGGCTGCTGCATATTCATAAGCACATTTCATTTCCTTCCTAAATCATAATATAAATTTACACAGAAGAAACCCACTCCTACCTCCTCTGTGAAACAAACAAATAATATTAAAGATTGCAAAGATGAGTGGTGCAGAAATTTAAGTTGCTCTAAAAAGCTTCATTTGGCCCCTACTGTGCAAAGACCTGCCTGATTACATTTTCCATAGCAACAAAAATCCAGCTCAGCCTGTTCTATAAAATTCTTTATGAGGATTAACAAAAAGTAGAAGCAGGATGGCTGGGCCAAAGCTGGAGCTGCTTAGGTTTAGAAGAATGGCACTAAAAGGGTTGTTGTGGTTGCTGCTCTAAAGACATGAATTGGAACGTTAACTGAGCAGAACAGCTGGGAGGAGAAGCTAATGTGAGAATATGGTGGGGTTGGGGCTGACAAATGCATGAAGAGACCACCAGGTCACCTAAATGTTTGCTCAGAAGTTACTTAGCCCAGCCTGTGAGGGAAATACACAACCTAAAAGAGGCTGTGAAAGATTCTCCCCCTGATCTTTGGGAGCCCAGAATCTAATAAGATGTCCACAAGCCCTGGCTCCAGCTCAGCAGTGCTTAGAGATTTCAGCAGACACAGAGAAAGAGCTGAGATAGTGGTCTTATACATACTTTCAAAGGCACCACAAGCTGACAAAACAGAACCTTCATGCATGTATAAATGGGAAATGCTTCTGCAAGCAACTTGTCCCTACTTCCATTCCTCCCTTTCTACACAGATCTTCTCCACACCTCCAGGCGACCAGTAAAAAGAAATCAGATGATGTTTCCCATTCCTCAACATGGTTATGTGAGGGATCCTTAGATTTCCAGTGCTGTCACCTGCTGTTTATGGCACATTTTCTCCTTTTGCCTCTGATCCATAAAGATTTTAGTCATGGTAATTTTACCTTATCCATCCTTGCTTTAAGGCTGTGATCTAAAGGCAAGTTAAAAGCAATGTTTCAGGTGAAGGCAATGAAATGCAGTCTGGTCTCTTGCTTACTGGAGCGGCTGATCACATGGAATGGCTCTGCACCTCCAGCAGTGAGGCTGCAAGTTAAAGTCAGAGCCACAGACAGATCCCCAGTTATCTTCACTGTCTTTTTACACTCTTGCATGCATGCTTGAAGGAAAACAGATGACTGACTGACAACAGCAGCTCCAGATACCTAAACAGATCTTTTCTTCTTGTCTTTCACCCTCTTTCTTTAATAACTTCTATAGGATTTCCAGACATGGCTTTTCCATATAAAAGGCTTTCAGCAGCTACATAGAAAGGAACAAGAGATAATGTTAAATGAAAGCCACATGCTATAATGGGCAAACACTTTATCTTTGTTCACTTCTTTTTCTGTCTTTGACAAAAAGTTAAAAGATTTAATGCTGGGATTTCCCCCCCACACTGCCTCTGACAGAGGCTAGCAAGAGTAATAGCACAGAACAGATTGAGCCGACATCTCGGCTCCATATCTAACATTGGATCAATAACCACAGCTTTCACTATCATCCACATCCCCAGTCTACATAATGCAACCTTTGACAGCTTCTTTTCTTCCATAGCTTTTCTATCTGCTTGTGCTTGGCCTTCTGGTCCATGTTCACAGAGCCGCCTCACCACAGTACTTGACAGGTTCTCCTTTCTCCATTCCTACTACCCCCTATAGAGAAGCAAATCTTTATCATCCCTTCACTCCCATCCAGTATTTAGGCACCATGAGCCAAACCCAAGGGACCTTCTCCACTGTAGGCTGGGTTTTGGCCTGTTTTGCACAAGTGAGAGGCTGAGGGCAAGTGGGAAGGAGGTGAGGTGAGGGAGAGTGAGATGCTGCAGGGCTCTTTCTGGGTCTCAGTAAGAAATGTCTGACAAAAAATGGCTTAATAAAGTAGCTGTTTTCATAAGAGAGAATAAAAAGAGGAATATAGATAACAAGTAAATCTTATGTCACTTCAGATGCTGGGAACCCCATGGTTGTGCAGCATAGAATGGACTCTGGATGGATTTTCCCATGGCATGCTGTGTGATCTTATCTGTGGAGAAAGGTTCCTCCATTTTGGTCACAGGAAAACAGCTCTATTCACCATTTATAATGTCAAACAGAAAGGAGGTTCTCATGAGAACTTCTTGCTGCTCTGTTAGATAAAGGCAAGGCCATGCAGGTATGGTAATTACTGATGCCAAGTGGAAGCTGCCTGCAGTTACAATGAGTTGGCTGACTTTATCCTGCAGCCAAGGGATTGTGCAGCACAACACAAGCATGAAGGCCATGCTGTATGTGCAGCATAATGCAGCAGAGCACAGCGTAGGCCTAGGTATGCTCAGTTTAACTGTATTGTGGATCACTAACTCCTCGCTGTACAATGGTCTCCTGATCACAGTCACGGCAGGGCCCCTCCAGAAGCAGACTTTCTCATCACTGTGCTGATAAGTACCATATGCTCTTCTCCTTCCACCTTTTCCACCCTATGCTTTGTATCTCATATTTGGTTCACAAGCTTCTGCAGCAAGCAATATCTTCTTTGCAAGCTGATTACTGCCAAAATAGAATCATTGCCTTTGACTTGGGGTCCTTTAACCCTGCTATAAGATTTCTACTAGGCACCAGCAGTGTGAAAACCTAATTTCACAACTATCTATCACTAACTTGATGCCTTTATTTCAGTACTGAATCTTCACTAGCCACTAGAACAGGCCTCGTTTCGTTGTGTGCATTTAAAATGCTTTTGACTAGTAGGAACTGCACTTGAGGTAGCTACCAAAGCAAGAGCTGGTGAATGTAAAACGAGCCATCTGTAAGTGCTTCCTCCCCTGGGAGGGACATCCCATTGTTCTGAAGGTGTTTTATTCAATCACTGTAGTAAGCTTGTGTTATGGGCTTGTGTGGCGTGGTTTTCTTTGGTAGTGTGGGAGGGGACTGCAGAGGTGGCTCCTTTAAGAAGCTACTACAAGCTCCCCCTGCTCCAAAAAGTCAGACCTGCCTCTGGCCCAGGCCAATCCCAGCAGTGATGGTGGGAGTGGCTCTGGGAGAACGTATTTAAGGAGGGGAACCAGTAGTGTGGGGGTTGGGGAATGTGAGAGGAACATCTCTGCAGATACTGAGGTCAGTGAAGAAGGAGGGGGAGGAGGGGTGCCTGAGGAGGCTGATGGCCCTGCAGCCTGTGGTGAGATGGCAGGCTGTCCCCCTGCAGCCCATGGAGGTGAACAGTGGAGCGGAGGCTCCCGAAGATGGCTGTAACTCCATGGTAAAAACCGCGCTGGAGCAGTGTGTGATTGGAGAGCAGCCCGCGGAAAGGACCCACGCCAGGGAAGTTTGTGAGGAACTGCAGCCTGCGGAAACGAACCACGTTGGAGAGGTTCATGAAGGACTGTCTGCCGTGGGAGGGACCCCACAGTGGAGCAGGGGACGAGTGAGGAATCTTCCCCCTGAGGAAAGGAGTGGCAGAGATAATGTGTGGCAAGCTGACTCCACCCCCATGCCCCGTTCCCCTGTGCCGCCAGGGGGAGGAGGTAGAAAAAACTGGGAATGGAGCTGAGCCAGGAAGGCGGGAGAGGGGGTGGGGGGAAGGTGTTCTGAAGTTTGGTTTTCCTTCCTAATATCCTTGGGTTTGATTTGATTTGTAGTCAATTAAATTGATTTTGTTTCTTCCCCANATGTTTTATTACCGGCTGAGCTGAAACCAAAACCACGACACCTTGGCTGTGACGAGTTTGTACCCTAGTTTCACTCAAGTTTACTTTGTTCTCTAGAAATTATCTCTAGCACACAAACTGCTTGGATTTTGTTTGGTAAAAAGCAAGTCATTGCTTTATGAAGCATCTTGGAAATATACCTTTGGGGTTTTTAAATAAAATATCATTACCAGTTTTGTTTCTATCACAATTTTCAGCAAAAGGTTATTTCTTGCCATGGAGGGAGGCTCTTGCTCTCAAAAGGGTTAATGTTGCACTGGGAATCATATTGACCATAATAAATTAAGAAAAAAACCAAAGCAGGAAAAAATACCCCACGGATCAAAAATAAGAAAAAAGCAAAGGAGAATTTTTAACTCTGCTTTCTGCTGACTGCACATCTCACAACCCTTAGGAGCTCTCTTCATCCAGTACCTGCAGGTGGACAAAAACATATCAGGTATGCATAGATCAGAGTTGGCTGCTGTCAACACTCTGATTAGAAGTCAGTTCATCAACACGTTGATCCTTTGGTTTAGATGTGCCAAACAATACATTACTGAATAAAATTCAAGGACAGAGAGGAGGTGAGATCTGTCAGCAGTACAGTCCAGCTCCCATAAAGTATGACATAAAAGTAAAATGGCGCTACTCTTTACAATGAATCAGAACAAATATGATTCAGTATTGTGTGAATAAATTACAACTGGAAGTTAGGTACTTAAAAGCATATGTAAAAGAAGGAGATGATCACACAGCCCACAAGTTTTGTCCTGGCAGCTAATACAGACATCCAGTTGCTCCTATGAGAACTGGAAAAGCATGTGGTCACTGGAGTAATAAACTGGACAGTATCTCCTAAAACACAAGTGGCATTGTAATCCTCCAAACAGAACCAAAATCTTATAAGGAAAGAAATGCCACAGGACACACTTCACCAGAAACATTTACAGCAGCACTGGAGATCACAATTGTACACTTACAATTGTGATTAAAGTGTAATTAAATTATGAATTTCCAGTTGTGCATTTACAGCAACACTGGCAAAGAAATTGAGGACACTAAGGCCTAAACACAAAAACATTTGGATGGAAAAGGAATATCTTTCCTTTTGTTAATAAACATTCAGCAATTCACCTGTTTTCTATTTCAAAGAGATCATCAAATCATTTTAAGTCCAGCATCTGCCCTGTGGTGTTCTCCACTTCCACTCTGCTCCTTTCTCAGCCTCATTTCTCAATAAGGAGAGGACATGAGTGAGCTACAGGGAGTACTGAGGTGATGTGTGGAAAGGAGACTGAAGGAGAGGTGAGCAGGCGGGCAAAAAGGGAGAGGAATTGCAGGCATTGCAAAGGGGAGAGAAGATGAGATTTGGAGAAGCCAGATGTTATCACTAGTCACTGTGTAACAGCAGTAGAAACCAAATTCATGCCCCCACAGTGTTATAATCTTTGTATTTCCCTCTCACAAGACCAAAAAGTAAAAGCAGTCAAGACACATGTAGTGGGAATAAGCGGCAAAGCACACTTTTTTGATTGAAAACTAGTTCCAAGGAGAGCTGGGGAAACATGCATCGCCTGCCACCCTCTCCTGAGTTCTGTAACCCAGACAGAGATTATTGCTACAAGGAAGAAGCCTGGGTACTGCTAAACATCTTGCACTGTCTGGAAAAGACAACAACATCTTTATGACAACTTTATTACTTTAACTTCTTGCTGGGTTTTCCTTGCACCTTAGGTAAAGCAATTTGTTCAAAGTCATTCCTGCCACATTTTCCAGTCTGCTGGGATGAGCAAACCAGATGTGCCAAAGTGAGTGGCATTTACATGCAAACAAAATTCTGAAACTATTAATTCAAAAGGCATCCTTAAATTTCATCTCTAAACAGAAATCACACTACATGGGGCCCTGTTTAGCTTGCCATTAGCTAGTAATGGGTATACATTAAGCATGAAATAGAAGTCAGTAAAATCTTCTTGACTGTAATATATAGAAGCAAGGGATTCATCATCAGAGATTAGAGAGCACTGGGGAGACTCATTTTTTGAAGAAGTTCTGCTCCCAGCTCAGTTTCCAAAGCTGAACTTTTAAGAGAAGAGTAGACAGCAGATAAGCTAGAAAATGCCAGCATCTCCCAGGAAAGGGTCCAAATGTACTGTGGCCCTTTGGTCATAAGCACTGGGCTTTTGGAAATCCCTGTGTAAGTTTTTGATGTTCACTGGTAACCAGTTCCTCCCATAGTTGTCGCTGAAGCTGGAGAGAGTGAGCCTGATATTAACAGATACATCAGCATCCAATGTGAAGAAACCTCCCAAACACTTCTCTTTTCAATGAGAACCATTACATGGTGGTGTGACCAAGGACACTCACACCTCCGTCACAGTGGATGATCTGGAGGTATCTAAGCACAAACTTTGCTGCAGCACAGATCCTTTGGGGACAAGGCTCATAAGCTCTTCTTACAGCACCCCAATATTTGTCCCATGGTGCCTTTCAGTGTAAGAGGTTGGATCCATAAGGACTGAATGAGCCAATGCCTTTGCCGATTGGCAGCTTGCTTTATACATGGGCGGTAGGGGAGGAAGCATGGAGAACAATTTGATTTAAGTGCAGCCATCCACAGAATCCACTGAAAACCGTGTCCATTGCCTCATGTTACTCAAAAGTTTCCCTCTTCAACACAAGCCCCCATACACATACTCATCAGGAGAGCTGGCAATTTTCTTTGAACAGTGCCTGCTTACTGAACACTCCCAGGTCTGTTCATCTGCAGAGAGAACATCTGTGTTTGGTCAGACCAGTGGTCCACTCAGGCCAATCTTGTGTCCAACAAAAGTAATTCATAGATATTGCAGAGGAGAAGAGAGCATAAAGCATGAACACAAAGAGATCCTCTCCCTTTCATCTCCCACCCTCAGGTATTTATCCCAGAGCACCAGGTTCCCTTCAGATGGCTTTCCTGATCTACCAAAACAGCCGTTTCTGACTCAAAGGACAAAGATTTAGACTAGGAAGATAAAGAAGGAGGATAAAAAAGTAACGGTAAATGATACAGAGAAATATTTCGTGTCTCATTTACTGCCTGGGATGGAACCCTGCAATGAACTGAATTGCACTCTTTTGGGTGCCTTTTTGGATGGAAACCCACTAGCATTTCTTGTTCTCAGGTAGCAGAATCATGCCCTGCCTCTAGTCATGAAGCTTTACTCTTGCCTAGCAGCTCTGTGCAAGGAAGAGCATGCAACACGGAACTTTCTCATAAACAGTGCATGAAGTATGGATTTCTATGCTCTGCATTCTCAGGGTGTTTTGAAAATCCCACCAACTACGTATTTTGTGACTTAGATACCATAGATGATGTAGGCAAAATTTACCATATATTTCACATATGCAATTGTTTGGAGATTACAAATAAGTGTGTTTTCCAGCTGAAAGGTCACCATTCATCTCCTTTTTCTCTGAGTTGTATGAAAAGTGGAGCAGGATCTAATTTTGACAGTGCAGGTATCCAGCTACATACAGCAGGCTCTGATCTGTGTGCCACTTGTGGTTCCAAGATGCCATATTTTACATAAGTGCCAGATTCAGAGATGATTTTTACAGTTGTTTTATCCATATAGTCAGAGGACAGGAATAAAGTCTAGCTTTTGGAGCATTTGGTCCAGGCCAGTGTAGCATTTGGTCCAGGCCAGGTACCTGGCTGGGGTAAATTACGGTCCCTTCACAGCCAGGTTAGAAAACAAGGTCCCAGTCCTGCTCCTCCTGGGAAAGCACTTCATGCAGACCCTTTATGTGAATCCACATCAGTTCTTTTCCAACATGACAAAGTTGCTCCCGGACTAGCTGCAAGGGACTCTTAATTTTTGTTTCCAGGGGATGTTTTCTATCTCCATCACACTTCTCCAGCAGAAAGGCAGAAGCCATCTGGTTAACTGGATCCCTCCACACACATACATTAAGCAGTATTAATACACTGGCAGTGGTTGTTTCCTCCTGCAATTAACTCAGAGAGGTTGCATCACCATCAAAGTAGAATACATGTGCTGCATGAATCACAGTAGAGCTGGAACAGACTGCTAGGTCCTTAGTGAAGAGAGCAGGAAAAGCAGCCAAAAATTGTCATTTGGGCATGGGATCTAGGATGCAAGACAACTTGACCCTGTCCAGAAGCAAGGATGTGAAATCCCAGTAAGACTGCTTGAAACTGTAGGCAAAAGAAGGCACCTGAGAGCACAGCCGCTTACCAGGCTTGATCCCTGTTCTGCAGGCACATAGTGGAGCAGGAGAAGAATGCTGATACACCATCTACCAATCCTGAACTGCCATGAGCTGGCTGCATGATCCTGCCTTCTCCTTGGCCTCTAGACTTTCTGAAACTGCCTCCACAAACCATGCTTCCATAGTCCTTGGCTTCCCACAGCATAGAGAGTATGTTACACCACATTCTGACAAATACCTAATGCCCATCAGCACCTCACAGGACTTCCCAGAGGGCTACCTCTATACCTCTATGGTACAGCAGGCAGGAAATACACCCCACTGAGTTCTGCAGGGCATATTGCAGCATAACGTCCTGATATTTTCACATGTTGAATAGACAATTTAAGGACTGCCTTAGGTATATTTTCACCTGGGCAATATACTGTCCAGAGCAAGAAGTTTCCCTGATGAACCTTTGAAGGAAACTTATCCCACTTCAAATATTTTATTTCAATGTGGACTTTCATTGTCCTCCACAAATCCTGCAACCAGACAACATTTTGGTGGTGGACTTTTAGATTCAACTGTTTATAATGTAAATATACAGAATAACTATCTCCTGTGATATACTTTGAAAGTTTCCTTCTAAGCAATAGTATTTTGAGAACCATCCGATTACAGAAAAGGCAATTTACTATGAAATGGAGGAGAAGGAAGGCACATGCATTGCGATATAATCCTAAGATTTGGGCTGGATTTTTGCCATAAGTGATGGTAGCTGTCCTTTAGTTCAAAATTACAAGACTTGCTAAAGATCTCAGGCCAGGTTAAAAATAAGTGCAACCTGTTTCCTAACACATTATAAGTCGCAAGAAAGGACTGTGGTCATTTAAAGAGCTACAACACAGTGTCATCATTTGCAGAACTCATCAAGTCTGGGCAGACAGTGGAAGCTGTGCAGTGGGGGTCAGTACAAAATAATAAAAAATATCCTATCAGTATTTTTGCATCCTCTTAACACAAGTTGTACAATCACAAAGATTTTAATGGCAGATAAGCACATTTGTCTAAAATATTTTTGTTTATTAAAATGTAGGAAACTTTTAAAGGGTAGAAATCATATAAAAGTAAAATAACTCAGTTGATTTTTTCCACTGAAGTGACTGTTGTCCCTCTACAGTATGGATATTGTCTTAGGGGGTGTGTAGTTTGACAGCTGTTTAAATGCTATAGGCAAAAAGTGATCTGTAACGTCATTTGTGTACACCAGATGTTTCTTCTGCTTTGCCAGCCACACAGTTGTACTGTGAATATTAGAAAGGGAGGTTTATATTAACCCATCTGAAATCCTGCAGCCTTTCAACACATTAGGTTTATTTACATGAACATAAATAAGCCAATATGAACTGCTGTGTTCCTGGTGGGTTTTGGAAATCCCCAAGTTGAGATTCAATCCTCAAAAAAATCCCATAACACTTTTTTAGACTTTCTGTAAGCGACTATAACTTATGTTCCCAAATTTCATGTAATTCCTCTGTTGTATTTTTAATAATACCAAATAATATAAAAGAATGCTTCTTTGTTATACGAAGATACAGTCAAAACACTTACAAATTAAGAAATGTTCAACATAAGAAACATTCAGCCAGGAATAGCCTATTTTTTAAGATTACAACTGTCTTCTTCATAAACCTGTTGAATGTCAGACACGTAACTAAAAACTGTGTTGCTGCATCCTTGGTTTTAATCCCTCCTTTAATATGCCACCTTTGAACCTGACCAAGCAAGGGGAACGCTTGCCCTAGCAGGAAAGATTAACGCAGTGAGGAAAGGCTCCTGTGCCTGGACCACATACCACATCTGTCAGTTCCCCAGCACTAATGTTCCCATACTTTCCTGGTCTGCTTCTGCTCCCCTGTGAGGGAATATTCATCCTTGGATGCATTCACAATGGAGTGTTTCTTTTGATTCACACATCTAATTTCCATGTCTCCCCTGTCAGATTTCTGTAGCCTGTAAGTATTATCTCTATGAGACACTTCGCAAAGGGAGACACACAGGGCTGGGTCCTTGACAAAGGCTCCTGGTTTCTGTGGGAACACAAATAATAAACATAACAATAAGAATAAAGCACACTGGCAGTGATGAAGCATAAAACAGCACAAAAAAGGGACACGTTAAACCACCTGTGAACCAAGAGTTTTGGTTTTTATCTTTACTGCCCATGTGCTCTCCTTTCATATCAAAAATACATAAATTTGTATATCTATATGCAAGCTTCAAACAAGAACAGGCAGACTCTTTTCATGTTTCAGTGCACCTTTTCTGTGTGGTGATAGATCTGTCATGGAAAGTTTATTGCAAGTTTTCAAAGGAATTTTGACTCTTGTATGACCAGGAAATAAACCTTCAGAATAAACAAAACTGACTATTCTCACAACCAGATTGAAAGGTCGGGATCTTAACAAAACCTCTAATGAGATTCAGTCTCTTTCAGAACAGTAAAAAAAGATCTTTTCTCACCCTGTTCCCTGAAGAACCAGCAATAGCTCCAGCTAAAGACAGCATGCTAGGCTTTTTGCTTTTATCTTGTGGTGTTGGGCCACTCCTGTGCTCTTGATCACCAAGAAAGGTTAGTCCTTCAGATTGCAAAGGTACTCTTCCAAAAACATAGCAGCTATTTTACTTTTTCACAGTTATTTAACAGCATCAAGATATTTTCACATGCTTCTCACTTAAAAAGCCTTCATTAGAAGAAGTCCTTTTTCTGGAAGTTTATTACTAGTGTAAGTGTCAAGTCAGGCTTTAAAAGAAGAAAATTCTGGTATTTTGTCAGTCTCCAGCATCCGGTCAGCTCACCAAAGGCTAGGACACTTGGAGAGACATGGGTCAGGTGTCTGGGTCACGTTCCACTGGCTACTCCTGCATGGAAGTCAGCTTCTTGTGGTCTTATATGATGTAGATCCTTAGCAAGTAGCATATCTGAACTTTTCTAAATCTGAATTACTGTGGCTAACTTGAACCTCCATGACTGATTTAAAGCTTTGTGATTCTTCTTGACTTCAGGTGGCTCCCAAACCCAAATAAAGCTAGTATGTCACAGACCAACAAAGATGGGGTCAGTGACATACAGTTCATCAGATTGCTTGATATCCAAGTGTCAGGACAGATTTTTTGATTTTATTAATGACTGAACAGGGGTTAAAGAAGCAACTGCAGGTGAGGGTTCTTCCTCCAAGAGGGCACTATGCATGGTGCTTGGCTAGAGCTGGGCCGTGGTCTCTTCTCCCACAGCTTGCTGTACTGGAGATCAGTTTTGTTTTTTCTGCCCATAGCCACAGATCAGGAGCAGTATCCCAGTGGTCTTTGGATGTCCATGCTCTGGAATGTCCCACAGCAGTCTGCTCCAGAGCCAACCTGACAAACATTGTTGGTCAGCAGCTTAGAACTTCATTTTTAATCCTCTGTTTTTCTCAGCAGGGCAGAGAGAGCCTGTGATACCTCAGCAGAGGCTTCAGAGTCTGGAAAGAGACAGCCCCTGATTTTGCGAAGTGCCCATGTACTAGCTTTAACTGTGTAACAGTAACTGCAGTGCTAACTGACAGCAACCATTATGTTTGTATAGCAGCTGGCTGAGTATCTGTGCTCTGTCATGCCTGGCGCTGCTGAAATGCTTAATAAGACAAAAGCACTGTCCTCCCAAACAAATGTGGAAAGCAATGTGAGAGAAGTATTAACCCTGACTACCCTTTAAAAAAACTCTCTTAGGTAGGCCTCTAGAGTAGAAATTAAGAGCTATAGCATGAAAGTCATCAGAAGGACACTATATAAAAGTCAACCCAGCAGGCAAGGTCCCTAAACAATTGTAATGAGATTTAAGCTTAGTTCAATGTAGCAAATCAATAACCATCTGTGAAGAGCCCTATTGAAAGAGGAAGGACTTGAACTGTGACAGCTGATCCATGCAGAGCCTGTAATGGCAGATACTTGATTATTCCAAAAAGAAAAGGTTGACAATTCCTTCTGTGGTTCAGTATTATATGCAAGTTTATCTTCAGTGGAAAGGCAACATTAATGCAAGCAAAATGTTATGAGGCTAAAAGAGGAAAGGGCTCCAGGTCTTGCAATAGCATTTGTTTCGGTGAATGAGACAGTGTCAAGGAAAATGTAGAGAAAGAAGATGCCCACATAAAAGTTCTCTTTGTCAAAATAAAGGCTCCATGAGGGAAACCTTCCCCATGCAAATCAACAACCCAAGACAAGTTCAAAACCAGTTTGAAGTGGGACTTACTGAATACCTGTACTTTGTGATGGTATCTACAACTGGAAACATTGCAGAAATGTCAAGATTTGGCACCATCAGAAGAAAAGCCAAAGCATGTAATCATCATGAGCTTTCCAGAGTTCCAGTGGATTAAATGTATTCTGTGTATTGCCGTTTCAATGAACTATTAAGCAGAAGCTATTTTAGTCATAAGATAGAAGAGCTATGCGTTTTTTACTTTAATCCCCAAACTATGTCTGCAGTAGCAATTATCTAAGATACCTCCCTTTCATAATAAATTACTATTCTCCTCTTTCACAAAAGAGGAGCAATGGGATTTTATTTATTTATTAGCTATTTCTTTCTATGCAAAATAAGGAGAACATTTGTATAAGAGGAGACCTGTATTTGCAGAGAAAGCTATTTTTATAACAGTGGATTCTAACAGTCAGTCTCACTCTCAGGAAATGTCCTCACTTTCCCTTCTGACCCATTCTCTCTGTCACTTGTGTGCCTAGCTTCACTTACTGTGAGAAATATCCATGGAAGCCAGCTGTCAAAGAGGGTGCTGACTGAGGAGGGAGTTTCCTCTGATAGAGCTAGAACTTACGACTTTCACCCTTTCCAGGAGTCATGCAAGAACTGTCAGGTGAGGCTTTCTCCTGTGTTACACAACAAGTCTGGTTAGGACATCACAGAGGATCCCCCCTGCTGTATGCTCTGTGAATTTCATCACAGAGCTCTGAAAATCAGGGTTGTGGCCCAGAACTAGAGCTGGCTGAATTGAGTGCCAGCACAGAGAACAGAATTATGTGGTCTGAGACGGCTTTTCCAAAACTGTTGGGTAGCAACAGCCTGACAAAACCAGAGGCACCTAATGAAATGGGGTCTCTAGTGGGACCACCTACCACCACAAATCCAGCTGTGAAAAAAAGCTATCAATCTTGCAAGAGGGAATAACAAACCAGTTCATACTTAGAATTTTCTCCTTTCTGTTTGTCTTGTGAAAAAACAAGCAAATAATGTCCTGGAGACAGAATGACATATTGGTTCTACCCTTTGAAAAACATTCTAGTAGCATCTTGGTAATTAATTCAGACCATGATCCACTTTCTGCTCAGTTCAATGCACACGTTTGATTTGTTTTCTGCAGAGCCTGGACCAAGGCATAAGTTTAAAGAAATAGGGAGGGACACAAAAATGAAAGATAAGAATATTATATCTACTGTATAAGGACATGTCGTGGTTTCAGGTCAGCTCAGTCAGTAACAAAGCACCACGAAGCCGCTCGCTCACCCCCCACCCCCTTGCCTGGCCACGTTGGGATGAGGGGAAAATACAAAGGCAGGCTTGTGGGTCGAGACAAGGATTGGGAGGGATCACTCCCCACTTATGGTCACGGGCAAAAGACAGGTTCAACTTGTGAAAAAAACAAAATCAACTTAAGTTACTACAAATCAAAACAAAAAATAAACACAAGGGTATTAGGAAGGGAAACTAAACATCAGAACAACCTCCCCCCACCCCTCCCGTCTTCCCGGCTCAGTTCCACTACCCGATGCTTTCGACCTCCTCCCCCCGGCAGCGCAGGGGAATCCCACCTTCCCGGCTCAGTTCCACTACCCGATGCTTTCTGCCTCCTCCCCCCGGAAGCGCAGGGGAATCCCGCCTTCCCGGCTCAGTTCCACTACCGATGCTTTCTACCTCCTCCCCCCCACGGACCAGGGGAACAGGGGCATGGGGGTTGAGTCAGCTTGCCACACATCGTCGTTGCCACTCCTTTCCTCAGGGGGAAGATTCCTCACTCGTTCCCT
>VYZV01040482.1:42833-85425 GCA_013401275.1 Pandion haliaetus
GGGTCCGACATTCTGGTGTGTCCGACATTTTGGGGCGGCGAACTGTTCCAGCAGCTTCTTATAGGGGCCACCTCTGCAGCCCCCCTCCCCTTCCACCAAGGAAAACCACACCACACAAACCTGTAACAGGTAGAAACAGAGACCCAGCAGCATGGATTTCTCCTGAGGATCACTTATCCAAAGGAGCACTAGGGAAGGAGAGGAGAGAAAGAATCCCAAAATCTCAAGGGCTGTTAAGAAAACTAAGTTCTTTCATAGACTGAACTCTAGTTAAAGGAAAGGAAGCTTTATGGTCATTTTGCTGGATGGAAAATATTCAGTAATTATATCCCTCAGGTTTTAGTTAGAATCTTCATCAGAGAACTTATGAAGAAGCTGTACAGTGGAAACCTCCAATCCTGCGGATGTTAATCTTTCAGATAGTTAAATGCCACAGTTGATGATGAGGCAGTTCAGAAGGACCTCTCAAAACTGATCTAGTGGGCAAAAGAATGGCTCATGATCTCCAGCATAAATAAAAACAAGACAATATGTCTGCAGAAAAATAAATCTAAGCCTTGTCAGTGTGGCATTGAGAGCAGAACTGGCAATTATAGCTCAGGACAGACCTCTCAGAGTCACTGCAGATGGGTCTCTGCAATCATTGGTTCACCACATAATACCACTGAGTTGAACAAAAACCAGAAGAATGCTAAGCACCACCAGGGAAGGATGGAGAACAAGTTGAGGGGAATCATTCTTTTGTACATAAAACCAGGGCGTACCTACCTCATAACCACTGTGTGCAGCTCTGTTCTCTACCTCTCTAAGTCAGTGGTGGTGAGAATCAGACAGATAAAGGCAATTAGGTCGTGGACTTCTAGAGAAAGAGGCTAAAAAGACCAGGACTCTTCAGTTTGGAAAGGAGAAATTTGAGAGGAATATGTGGGTATTTACTAAATCATGAAAGTGGAGGACAAGGCAAATGCGGAACTGTTCTGCAGTTCTAGAGCAAGGGGACAGTCAATGAACTTAGTAGGAAATTGTTTTAAAACAATAAATGAATCCAGTGGGGAATAAGCTTAGGGAATCTGCTGTCATAGGCAGACCATGTCAAAAGTCGTCGACAACAAGTCTGTAAACATGTATTTTAACTTCAATGTCCCAGTTCCAGTGACAAGCTGAGTAGGATAGCTGCAGAAAGTGGCCAGGTTGCCATGATCTCCCTCAATCCCTAAATAAGATTTTTTTCCCTCAAGGTTCACCTCTGCCAGCTCTCACAGCTGTCCTCTGACACTTGCCAGCAGGAGAGAGCAAGCAGGGAACAACACTGAAATGAGAGTGGAGAGGCTCTACATGGTGGATGTGGGATTTTCTAGGGATAAAGAGTAAAGCAGGACGATTCCTATTCATGGCAGTTCTCCTGACAGCCTGGGAACATGCAGGTGGCCTCACCCATCGTATGGCAGGAGGCAGAGAAGGTGGAGCAGTCTAGAGGTAAAACTTGAGGCAAACAATGACTGAATCAACCTCCTTGTTGGTGGCTACATAGAAGAAAAACAGATTTTTAAAAAGAGCTACTGGAAGACCACAGGTAGATGCAAGCTCAAAGAACAATCTGGTTTGGAAAACAAACACACAGAACAAGCAGGCAAGAAATATTCACAAGGAGCTGCCAGACAAAGAGCAGAAATATCCTTCTTAAATTGTTTTGTACCATTTGTCACAGAAATTGAGATCTTCTATCTTAGGAAGCATTTTGGCCCAGGAAAATCGGTTTAGATACTCATCAACAGGCATTTGGATGGGGAAGGGGAGGACAGTAAGTGTACCAAAGCACTACCAATCCAAAGAGAACAAGCAAGTGTTTTCCTGGTACTCCAGGAAGCTGCAACTGCTCAACTTCAACCGCACAGAGATACTGGTGCTGGAATTATTTCCATTTTGCTAAGGACTGCCAATACTTGAGGGGAACGAGAAGGCAGGCCCAAATAAGAGTGGCTGCTGCCTGCAGGCAGCATCCCCTGGTGGGGAGAATACACTCTGGTCCAGCTGGTGTGGATGGGCCACTGCAGGCTTTGAGCCAGGCAGTAGGTAGGAGTAGGTAGTAGCTTGGATTCCTAAGTTCAGCCCCTGCACTCAGACAGGCAACAGATCCATTCTTGTCCAAATGCTGGAAACAAAAGGTAGGATGACCATTTAAAGAGACTCAGAGTCTGAAAGGGTATCTCTGTTCTCACAAGCCCTGCTCATAACTTCAAAAAATACTTTGACACTGGCTGCAGAGCATAGTTCTGGGTAGAGAATGGTCCTCCACTCCAGAAGTTCCTCAGCACTTTCCTGGTATCCACCTTTGTGGTAGAAAAATTGCTCAGGGATCCCTTCTCCTTAGCTGCCACTTTGATTTATTTGCCTAATTAGAGCCAAATTCCATTATTCAGTGTCTGTTGCTTTTTATCTCTCTGTGTACAATTAGATGCTGCTTTTTCTATATAGTTAATTGAATCCACAGTGCATGGTTTCCCTCCTCTGTTCAGCTTTGTTAGTCCAGATTCATCTAACGTGCTATTCCACAGCTTATCTACATGCCATGTGACATCAGTAACCACTTTCTCCCCATTCCATGTGGGACCACAGTGAAGGTGAAAGCTATGTGCAACCTGGATGAAACTTCTGGGGAAGGTGATAGGTGTTATCAGCCATTTATTGGCTGTTCACACAAATACAAGAATCTGGCAAATCCATACAGATATCAGCATGTATCTAAGTAGCCTCTAAGACACATGCTAGTTTACTGTTGCATAGTGTGTGTTGTGCATGCATTCTAGCTGGCAAGTCCTTTATGGGGTTTGCTTGTAGAATTGATCAGTATGGAGTACTACACAGTTGGATCTAATGTATATTATGTGCAACTTATTGCCTGCTAAATACATTACTGGATGGGGAGTCATGCAGCCAGTGAGTACACCAAAAGAATATATTTCAACTTTAAAGGGTGTGGAATTTAAAGCAGGCAAACTGACTGCTTGAATGCCAGAAAAAATAAAGATGATTTCAGGCCATTTCAGTCTCATCAAAACATCTGCCTTTTATGAGAATGCTTTCAAGTCCAGAAATCAGACTTTCCCTTTCTTCCCCTTCATCTTTGAATAGAGCTGTCCTTTCAAAAAGCATAATGAGGAATGTATCTTGTTGACAAATAGTGCATAATGGAACTTTGCAATTCTGGAAGAGAGGAAAAAAAATTTGTCTTTTTTTACTATTATAATTTTTAAATGAACTTTTCCCTTCACAGAACACAGAAGCAGAAGAGGCAAATGGGCAAATGTTACAACCCTGAACCTGTCACTGCAGCTGTCCTGAGAATTTTTAATCTGCCAGACTTGTCATGATCCATCACACTGATTGCTGTGCCACCTTGCATCTTGAATAAGCTGTTCTTTGCAATAAAGAGCTAAACTTTCCTCCCAGGCTTTGCCAACCCCTTTCCCTGCAATTGAGAGAGAGCTGATGCCATTTATCTACTCCATCAGCAAATTAGGAATGCCTTTACCTTTCTTTCACACTGAAGACTCAGAAAACACAGTGAGTGTTTAGTTAAGCAGCAAAGATATGGACTACAGCTGAGGTTTTGTTGTCTCTGCCATATCATAAATTCATTTCTAGGGGCCGTTTATAAAGTGGCACATATTCCTTCATGCCACACTACTATCTCTCCTTACTCTGGGAGGTAGAGACTGGCACATGGGGCTGAAGAGCCAGAGAGGAACTGCAGTGATGGGCTAGATAAGTTTGCTCTGAATGAGACAGAACTGGGGACTAACAGGTGGAAAGCAAATGCAATGCGTAAGATATTTCATGGTCATGGTGAGGAAGCCAGGATCAGTGCTATGCTTTTTGGTTAATAATTTGCTTTCACAACTAGCTTGTTTCTCCTTCCTAGTGTGTTAAGACGCACACACACACACACACTCCGCCCCCATTTTTAAAGAAGAAAAAATTAATTATCCTTCTTTTGCACATGTGGAGAAATTAAAGTACTGTAGGGAAAGCAGTTCTACCATTGCCCCATATACCAGCCAAATAAAACCTATCAGTATGTAGAGTAAACACAGTACATGAACAGAACATATAGATGTATTAGATTATCCTATTATTTTAAGATTACAAGACAAGAAGACTAGCAGGGAACTGTGCTTTGGAGTTGAACAGCATGGAGCAAATAAATAAAAATTTCAATGTGAATTGCTCATCTAAAGACAAAAAGGCTAAAGCCTTGTGCCAAGACACAGCGCAGTGGCAGAGGATGGAAAATGACTTACTTTAATTAGTTTAAACAACAGAGGAAGATCATGAGGATTTCTGGATGATTCATAAATGCAATGCTTCTTTTAATCTAGTCAGAGAATTGAAAAATGAACTCCACAGGAATTTTCCTTTATGCTCTGAAACTGATGAATTTTTTTATAGCTGTGTCAAAGCAATCTCAGATATACTGACCTGGAAATATCTTCTGCCTTATTCAGAAACAATGTATGAGACTGATTGCTGTTACTAATACAGCTATTAGCAGACAGCAGAAGAACTGGGGAGAGCAAGGAATCCTGGTAGCTAGAGACTGTGGGCCCCAGTTACACACGTAGTTTCTCTCCAGCTTATCCAGTGGGTCTGACATTCAGATGCACCTCATACACTTACATTTTCTCACCAGAAACTCCCTCCTCTTCATGCCAGTTGGTCTGTTTCTTTTCAGTATAAGGCAGGAATATGCCAGTGAAGCTTTTCCAAGTCTCATTCACAAAAACAGCTGAGAAGGTTTAGCTGAAACTTTCTAAATAGCATTCAGCCAGTCACACACCTGGCATGGAAAAGTATCAATCTGGATGCTGAATGTATAGCAAAATCTAATCCTGTCAGGTGGGATGTCGTGGCAAACATCAACCACAGAGCATACTTAGCTGCTCTCCCAATAGTGCCAGGAGCAGTCACAGTGATTTTCCTTCTGTCCAGACTGACTCTAGCTCTCTTTCTTCAAAGAGCACAAATCAGCAAGCGGCATATCTAATGACTAAACAGTCAGTCTTTTTGAAGACATGTGCCTCACTGACATCTCCAGAAAAGGGTCTGCAGGGGGAAATGGCTGGGGAGCCAGTACCAATCACCAGTTGAAAAGTGTCAGACTAACCAGGTGCAGTCTGAATCAGTCAAAACCTCATTATTGCTAAGTTAGTGCATATTTGCACCACTGCTGGAAGAGGTTCAGTCAGATGGATCAGGCACACTTTGGGGCAACAAAGATGTAAATGACATAGTGAAGTTCATCTCTGGTTTTCTGATAAAACTTAGGTACCTCCTCCAAACTGTGGCACTAGGGAGGAGGAAAGAACTAAGATGGATGCTGTCAGATTCGTAAAGCAACCCTAGCAGTGCTAATGCTTTTCAAGATCTGGAGGGCAGTAGTCTGTTCTACCTCTCTTTCCTTTGTAATTTCTGCTACCTTTCCCTACCTCAGGCCCCTGGGACCAGTTCCAGGTGCTAGCAGAGCATTCTTTTCTCCTATGTATGCAGGAGACAGTGCCCTGTGCATAGTATTGAATTCTGCGCATCAGAGGAGAACTGCACAGCTGATTATCCAGAATCGATGACAAAGGTAAAATAAAAAGCTCTGTGTGCACCTGAAAGTCTCAGCAAGTTAGTACATTATCATCTGCCTGTCTAAAGCATGGGTGAATATTCTATCCTGCTGTGCTGCAGATGTGTTTTGTTGTGTAGTAATTCTCACACCAGTGCCTGATCAGCTCTAACAGAGCAAGAGAAATAGCCTGGAAAAACCTCTAAAAACTGAAGCTAAAAGGTAAACGAGCAGGTGGGAACAGCAGTTCAAAGTGCTGGTCTCATTCTGACTCCTGAAATACTGAAAAAATCTTACGTATATAGAAATATAAACAATAATAATAGATATGTTATCAGGGCCCAAATTACATCTTACAGTAATAAGACCTGATAGCAATTCTCAGAAAGATGACAATTCACCTTCTTTCCACCAGCTATCTCTGGGACTCAGCAGCCCAGGTTATAAGCAGAGAGCAGCTATTCTGCCTCACCGACAGTTGTTCCTTGCAGCAGCATTGGCCTTTTAAGGGTCTGATCAGTGATATTAGCAAAAACCTTTGCTGATGGCCTTCCTAGCCTGTGGTTTCGCCAGCATGGCTTTGCCACAGAGCAGAATCTGGCTATTAAACCTAAACCAGTGCAGCCAAACTGGACTGTACTCCCCCAGCCTCAACTTTTTCCTCCCTTCTCCCCCTGGTGATTTTGTGAGTAATTAAAATACTTTCCCCCCCAAAAAAAAAAGAATGAACAAATGAATAAAAGAAAGAAGGATACAAATAAGAGGGGAAATCTATCTTAATAAAAGCTAGCAATTCTTTTCAGGTTTTCATTTGAGGTTTTCCGAACATCACAGACTCTGCACACCACACAGTCCAGCCTTCCTGGACATCCTCATCTGGGGTCAGCAGAGATATTTATCCACTTTTTCATGAAAAATGCCATCTGTGCTGAAAGATAGGGAGCTAGGAACTGCTGTAATATCTCATCTAATCTACAATAAATAACAATTCTTTACCCTGTAAAACAGAATGAGAGAGAAAAATCATCTGGGTGGGCAAGATAAACCTCTGCAAGCAGCTGTACACTCAAGCATCAGCATCTTCAGTCTCCCTCCTACCAGCAATGTGAAGGTGCAGACCACAAACTTCCGCTCACTGAATTATTAGGAAAAAGCTATGGCTGGCTCAAACTTTCCACTTTATGCCAGCTAGAATAATAAAAAATTTATGAGCAAAGAAGAGCAAGCTGTCAACATGTCAAAAACTGTGTGTGTATGTGAACTGTGTTGATACTTTTTCCTCTTCTTTCCCCAGATTTTCACCAACAACCCTCCAACACACTAAGCCATGGGAATTAAAGGGCTTATCTCAAACTGATGATCCTTCCCAGCTTTACAACATTATCAGCTGCTCACATACATAATTGTACATTTCTGTTTGCTTATCAAGCTTAAATGATCCCTGCTGTGATAGAAACACATGAAAGAAGTTTGTCAGCTGGAAGAAAGCAGCCATCCATTTCTGCAAGAACTGGGTTTAAAACTGACTTACTGCATGAAGTTTCACATGTACCATCCATTCTCAAAAGAATTGTTCAGAAACTGACACAGAAAGATGTGCTGCAAAGGAATGCTAACAGCATAATTTTGGAATTCTCTAAGTAAAAACAAAACCAACCAACCAACCAAACAAAACCCCAAGCAAACACAAAAGAGAGAGGGGAAAAAAAAAAAAAGGATAAAGGCATTTATTCCTCAGGAAGTAGTTTTTGCTTCTAGATTTTACTTTTTTTCACCCACACTCAAAATTTTTCTGCAGTTTTTCAGAAAAAAATTCTGAAAATTTTGCATTAACTGTTCTCAAAGATGTATATATTGCAACAGTGAAGTGACTTCTGGAAGAACTGACTGAGGTTGTATCTGTTCATCTGTGACATTTCTGGAGAGCACAAGAAGGAATGAAAACCTCTATACCTGTCCTGAGAGGTACAGGAATATTTCTCTCACTCCCAGTGTCTTCAAGCCCCACAGACCATCCACATCACTTTCTAGTGCTAGCTATAAAACTGCCCTCATGCACTGGCCAGCTACTGCAGGTTTGGGCTGTAGAGGAGGAATTTGGGCAGCTAGGGTAGGTGTTCATACAACCTTAACAAAAATTGGGAACTAATTCTCATTCCCATGGACATTTATGCAACAGGGGAAAAATAAGGTGGGCATGAAAGTTAATCATTCCTCCAAGGCACAAGAAGCTGAAAACAGTCTTAATACAGAGTGTACACTGGCTTTCCAGCCCTATACACTTACAACAGTAAATGTATCCCTTCAGGGTTCTCACATACTAAGCCAACCAAGTGCAAGATAGATTCCTCTACTTTCTCGATTTGAAGTCTTCCAGATTTCATGTTGACCCTTAATCACTCTCTTTTGTCAGGAGATCTTAACTGTAGAACACATTCTGTTTCCCTGGGTTTGTTTTTTAGACTCTTTGCCTACTCTGCTTGAAGTCAATAACTTAGCAAGACAAGTTTTCACATGACTCATTCTGTCTCCTGGATGATCTAACAGATTGTAAATATGAAGAAGATTTATGGGGAAATACATTGGGGAGGTTGTGTCTGGATGCTTTTATCATTAAAAAATATCACCATCTTGTACTGCTTCTGTCCAACAAGGCAGACTTTTATAAGTATGTCTTTCCCTAAGCTTGCTAATGAGGTACATAAAACTGCCTCTTTTTTCTGAGCAGATAGACTCCATGGAGAATTCCCCATTTCAGCAGGACTGCTGTAAGTTGCGAGCACCCTGGGTAGTGCACAAATGTATCCAAAGTGGCCTTCAACTTTATGGAGTACTCACCTATCCCTTCTTTACTACATAGTATGCTCACTTTCAAGTCCTTCCAAGTACAAGAAAAGGCAGAAAGATTGGAGTCACTTACAGATTTTTGAGTTAGGACTTCTTGCTTCAAAAATGAAATTAATGTCTTTTGCTGACTGAATTTTCCTAAGTGTCGCAGATGGTAACATGAGAAGCATAAGACTAGCTCCTACTAAGGGGCCTGCCTTAAGTGCTTTGTGCAAAAAGTGATGAGAGTTGATTACTGCATCCTCACAGGAGTTGGGATAAGTCAGCATACATTCCCAGTGCTCTTGGAGCAGCACAAAGTCTTAGTAGGCATCAATGAGTTCCTAACATAGAGACAGGGAAAATCTACCATAGGAGGGTTTAGAGATCTGTACATTTTTATCTCTCATCTTATGACATTTTCTGTATGGCACAACTCCTCTTCAAAGAAAGGTTTTCCCAACACAGGCTCTGAGGAGTGCTTACTGGAAGCACAGACATACTCAACCCTGCCAGAGGACAGGCTTTTCTTCTGTGAGGCTATGCCCAGGGAGCTAGACATCTAGTCTTAATACCCATCACCACTACTAGATGCCAGTGCTGTTCAGCCTTGATGGGATCCGGCCATGGTGCCCTGTGTAGCACTGGACCACTGTAATGATCCACATAGATTGGTTCACACTGTTTTAAGTCTGTCTGTAGGGGCTGTGGACAGATTCAAGCTCCTCTCATCAGAAGGCCGAACTAACCCACCAGCAAGGTACTATGGGCTTACAGGGGCAAAGGCACTGGCTGGGGCAGCAAGACTCACTTCTTGGCTCTGATGATATAACCTCCCTCTGCTTGTGTCAGTCCCCAGTAGGACGGTACTTGCACGGCTTGAGGACTATGTAACTATTCAGCTCTGGCTTCTTCCACTCCAAGAGAACTTGCTATCCAAACTACCAACCAGCCCGCTCTCACAGCGGTTAGGGGTGGTTACCCTTTTTGATGGACAGTCAACCAGAGACCAGTTACCTATGGCTTCTCTACCTAACACAAGCCTTCCTCAGGCTGTAAGAGCTTCAGGATGTTGGACTGCACCCTGTTATATGCACATAAAGAGCGCAAGGCTCTCAGCTGGAGTAGCCAAGGAAAGAAGTAAAGGGCATAAGACAACCATCTTGTTCATGAATTGATAATGCCTCCTTAAAGCTTCTTTGACAAGAAGGCATAGCAGCATGAGTCAGAAAGATCAAGTACTTCACTGGTGTGTCATACATCCAGAAATGCACTGTATGTCCTAGCCATTATCAATTGATTAAGAGGGCTGATAAATGGAATTCTAAGAGCAGAGGAGATCCTTTCACACCGGAGAATAGGATGGTGGGTGAAAGGATAAAATGCAGTTAAAATACACAAAGAAAAATCCTGAATTCATTAGAAATTAAGAAATAAATACAAATCTTAATTCCTGGAGATAGCAGTGGAGCAATTGGAAAACTAAAACAGAAACATCAAAAGGCATGACAGGAGCAGAAAAGTTTAGTTTCACAAAGCAGAGACTTATTTAAAGGCACATTAATTAACCAAGAAAAGACAAAATTAACCTGTCCTTCAAAGAAGGTCTATAAGCATGGGAGAAGTCTTTAAATGTCTCTACTATAAGACTCTAGTGTGAGCATTTGCAAGAACAAAACCCACATCAACCACTAATCTCCTATGCTAGGCGGCTTCTCTAGCTAGCCTTCTCCAAAGGAAAGAGAAAATAGAGAAACACTAGAGACTCTGCCTAAACAGTACAGGCCTTCTCCCAGCTGTCCCCTGGTCATTAGTTATGTCAATTTGTGCACTCCTGGAAGATGTTCAGGTAGCAGGATAAGGAGGACATCTCTCCACCTAAGTTTAGTTTGAAGAGGGGATAAAACAACTGTTATGTTTTTATTAAGCAAAGAATCACATAGTAGTCACATAGGCAGCATGGTAAGAGAGAGCAAAATGTTGCACCTTATTCCTCTGCCACAATAATATCAATCTTCTGGAATTTGAGGATAGCTGCAACACCACGGAAATCTTAGGGATTGGTTTTTCCACCACTGTGCACACAATCTCTTAACATAAAAATGGCCATTTTTGGTCTAACTCAAAGGACCATTTAACCCACCTTGTCTTCAACACTAGACAACAGCAGAGGTATTGGACAGAGCAGAGCAGGGCAAGCATGCAGCAATACTTTGTAAAAGACTTTTCTAACCACCAGCAATTTGCAGTTCAATGACTTCCCCAGCCAAAGAAGTTTGTTTTGTATTTAAGAGGCTCCTATGAATTTCTTTTCTATGAATCAGGCAAGTTGCCTTCTGAACCTGTATGAACTTTTAGCAGTCACAGTATCATCTAGCAAGGAATTATACTGATTAATGGTAACTTGTATAAAGAACCAATCCTTCAGTTTTGAAACTCCTTCCTTCTAATTTCATGTGTTGCTCCTTAATTTTTTGAAGAGACAGTGAATAGTCAAACTCCGTTCACCTTCTCCACACCACACAAGAACTTAGACACCTGTCATATTCTCTCTCAGTTTTCTCTTTTCCATGGTGAAGTGTATTTATTATTTTTCATAGTAGTAGCAGTCTGTTTACTCATTCCCAAAGCCATCACAGATCTCTGATCATTCCCCTTCTCTATACTGCACTTTGTACTAAATAGATACTATGCAAACCAGTTACAAATGGCTATTGTTCTGCATGGGCATGCAGAGCTCCTTACAGAGACCAGTGAATCATGAGGCTTAGGTATGCATGAGTGACTGATAAGGCATTCAGGAGTTCTGCCCATTCCCCAGGGCAACAAACAGTTATCTGAACTGGACTAAGTGAAATGTTGCTAAGTAGCAAGGAGACACCTCTCCAGAGTCCCACAGGCAGGAGAGAGACAGCGCCCTGGAAGGCAAACTAATATTTCAAAGGGACAATATTGTCCCTTTCAGATCTGTAGCAGATACTTGGGTCTTCTTGCATGTTAGTTTCCTATTGATAGAGAAATGGGGTATACAGGATCTGAGTATTTTCTCAGTGTAGTTAAGGAAACTTAGTCCTGGAACAGACACGATCACAAATGACACACAAATAACCCCATTTCTAGAAATACGCATCTGCCAACCTCACTTCACACAGTAAAGGTGGAACTTTAAAAATATATTTTAATACTTTTTTCAAGGTTTTCCTTGTTTGAGCTTTAAGGACCAGGTTTTATTAGGCAAATTCTCAGTTGAGCTTCAATCTCAGTGCCACCTCTGAGAACACTGGCAGGGGAATTTGAACACTACTGGCAGCTCTGTGGGAGCTGATCTGTTCTTTTACGGCTGCTGGATTTCTATTAATACAGAAAAAAAATCCAATTCCACACAAAGTACAATATTCTCTAGTCCTCAGGATTATAGCACAGAGCTAGATAACATGACTCAACAATATTGCAAGAGCTCTAAAACCATAAGGCAAATAAAATGAGCTCCACATCTGCTAGAATTGCAAACCATAGGTCAGTCTTGCAATTTCACAGAGAATGACACATTTTTTTATATTTCAGCTTAGCCATGCTTCCAGCTGAGTTTCAAAGCTATGGATAAACAGTTCCCAAAATCATAGCTGAGAAAAGCATAACTGCAGTGACTACTGTATGAGTACAAAAGAACATGTGAAGAAATGTAAAAAGATTTTCCAGATGAGAACTGTCAGAGTGTACAAATGATAGGGCAACTCCAAACCCATCTTTTCTAGGACAAATTAAATTCTATGAATTATTAAATTCTACCACAGCTGGAACATGCAAAAGAAGAAAAAATGAATGAGAAGTACTGTCTTCTCTAAATGGATGAGGAGATGGAAAGCTTTGCAGGAATGTCAATTTTAAAAGAGCAAGTGCAATCTTACGACAGTCATGAGCAGAGCTGGATCATGCTTTCAGCTTCTCTATGAAACATTCTCCACATACAATACGGAGAGATCAGTTCTTTCCAGAGGTAAGAGCTGTTTCTAGAGAAGAACCAAGTGAGCAATATGAAATGATACCAAACAGCAGTATACAGGCCCATGTTGCTTACCTTAAGAGGGACATATTCAGAGGTATTATTGTGCTTTGTCATGATCACTCAGGCCTCCGGTCTCACAGGTAGATACATGTGTACCAGTAATCGGACAGCTGGCCACTACTGAAGACAAACCAAAGGAAACTCTGTTACGCACTGGGAGAGCCCGTCAGAGCCAGGCTGAGTTGAAGCACACTGTGCTTCAGGCAAATCATTCAAAACTGAGGGTATTCTGGCAAATGCCTTAATCCTGTCAGGATTTCAGAAGAGTCCAGCTGGAATATCAAATGTCTACTTCAGCACCTGAGGAAGAGATCTGAAGTTCAGATGGTCAACTTCTGAGGGATTCAGTTGTATCCTGGTTTATGCTCCCTACAGAATTTCAAAGCCTCCAGGATAGACAGGGAAGGATGTACTGCAGCACCAGCAGAGGAGGTGTCACTGCTTAACCTTTGGCAGTTGTCACTGAGCCTGATGTTCCCTGATATATATACTGGCCTTTTCCTTTCACCTGAACTGCTATTTTCCCTCCTATCCCCTTAACTTGTGTTTTTCTTTCCAGAAGTGTTTCTGGTTTTTCTCAACTTCTTTTTCTTGTTTTCCTCTTTGCTCTTCCAGCTTTTCTTTCATTAGTTAGTCTACCACAGGTAGGCTACTCCTGCCCTTTCCCAGACTCCTGGGAAAAGGCTTTACTTCTCAGTCTATGCACATCACTGGAGTGCTACTGATCGAGTCAGAGGGTCATATTTCAGCCAATGAGTCATCCACACTCCTTTCAGAAGGAGTTTTTTCTAAGATTGAAGTTATTGACGTAAGCAAGGATGCTGTAGTGTGAATATTGGGAGATAAATGGTAAGACAGGTGAGAGCAGGGGAAAGTCCCTTATCGATGGGTCAGAGTAGCTACATTGCTAATTGAAAATGTTTTGGTGAGGAAGCATTTGTTTTGGAAGGAACAGTCTTTGTATAATAAGTTACATTTTCCCTTTTCTTTCGAAATTTCATTTTCTTCAACATCTAAAAATGTCACTCAGCTTTTTAGGGGCTGTTGGCATGAACTGGAAAACTGTGTAATGAGTTAGTTTCATTCAAAGTCACATACAGGACTAAACAGAACTTAATTGCTTAGGTATTCTTTAAAAAAATTTTAAAAAGCTATACATAATGCCAATTAAAAATACCTCTAACATTCAGTACACTTAGAAAGATTTTGCTAAATGCTAACCAAAAATGAACATGATAAAGCATTGAAAAAACTATCCCATGGAGTTGACAGCAGTTTGTTTGCAACTAAGAAATTAAAGGGAGCCAGCCTGTTTCAGAATGTTTTAACAGTAAATATTCCCCTGTTCCTGGTGCAAGTGAACTTTCTTAGAGAAAATTAGTTCAAGGTAAAATGGCCTAAGAGAGAATCACAAAAAAAGAAGAATTAAATAAATCATTGAAACTTTCTGACCTGTGGAAGGAAACTGCAGCAATAAAGCTATTTATTAAAAGGAAATTAAAGTGATCAAAAAAGAACATAACTGACAGCAGTTCACTGTAAAAATTACCATATCCATTCATCTGCAGTTTCAAATAAATTCTCTGTTAAGCAGGAAGGTGTCATAAATGACAAACAGTCCCATCAGGTATTGTTCCCAACTGCCAGACTTCAGGAGAAGATTGCACCTTATCATACAGAACAGTCAAAGTCAGTTCTTTGGAAAGTTTTTCAGGGCAAGAACAGGCAAAATATTAAAGAAGAGAGAGTTTTTTACAGGTATGAAGACTGCCACTTTTAATCCAGCCTAGCACTTAAGGCTTTCAATAGAGCAACAAAAGCAATTTTGACCTTATCTTTGACTGGATCCTTGGAAGACAGGTAAAGAAATGAGTGTGAGTCAGCAGAGAGAAATGTATGTATTTTCTAAATTCCCAGTCACATAAAAGACAGTAGAAAGCCAATTAAATCAAAGGAAAGGCACCCAGTTATATGAGATGTGAGGTTGTTAAGAGATGAGTCTAATGTAAACATACATGTGTATCTCTGAAAAACAAGAAAAAGGAAGTTTAAGTCTATGAAATACTGTTTAAAACCTGTACAAGCAGCTGTGTGCAGACCTGAACAACTGGTTCTGAATAGATCCAGCTCATGAATGTAACTATCCTTCCTAAACAATGATTGTACATAGTAAAAACAGCTCTTGAATGCCACTTTTTCTGCAGCATCATGGCATAAAGTTCCTGCAAATTCCAAGGTGCAAAACCAACAATGCTATAGAGAAATCAATCCACTTCAATCTATTGAAGCAAAAATACTCCATGAATATATGACTCATTAAATAGTGAGGGACTGAAATCAAATGGCAGTATCTCTCATTATTATCACTCAATTTCCAGCAGAAAAATTACTTAGAATAGGCCTAATGAGGACGTAGTTGACAGCAAAGTAGAAAAATAAGAAGCAACTGAAATTAATGAGGAAAAGGCGTGGGAAGCGAAAAGGGTAGACTTGCGCTTAGTCAGCACAGGTTGATCAGCATCTCTTCTCACTGACTGATCTTATAATCCTCATTACCATGAGGGCAGTAAATCTATTTGCTGCAAACTGTGGCCTTTATGCTGTATTGTGCAACCCTATTTCTGTCAGTCCCAAAGGCTCAGCAGAGCATATATTTGTGTACAATGATGGCTTTTTAGTTTAGAGGTCACTTTTCTCACTCTAAATATAACAGATCTGCTGGCTCATTTTGCTACTAGGGTCTGACTCCCCCAAAATTCGCTTCTACATTTCTGGAGGGAATTGAAGCCATCTCAGCAAAGTTGCAAGTGGCATATTAATCATTAAGCAAGAAGCTTGTGTGCATATCTTTCCATCTCAGCATACAGTTGTATGCAGCTTTTGTCCTTGAAGAATTCTCAGTTCAGTTAAGACAGGAAATTTTATCCTACAGTTCTTTATCAGATTACTTTCCCCAAGCAGAATGCATTCGAGAGAGACGGTGCTAGACCAATGAGTGCACTTCTGAGTCACACAAGTTCTTTCTTATTGTGACATGGACCCAAAGCAACAGTTCAAGTTGCTCAGTTATGACTGAATTTTCTCCAGGGAACCACACATGTTGCTTGAGTCCGCATGTATGTCACCTGCAAAGAATTCTTGAGTAGAACTGCTCTGTCTGCCTGTCCTGGGTTCAGTTGGGATAGAGTTCATTTTCACAGGAACCTGGGAGGGGGGCACAGCCAGGACAGCTGACCTGAGCTAGCCAAGGAGCTATTCCATACCATGTGACATCATGCTCAGTATATAAATGGGAAGCGGTCTGGAGGGAATCTCTTGGCTCTCGGTGGGGGAAGTGGCAGAGCGTCAGGTTCCAGGTGGTGAGCAGTTGCAATGTGCATCACTCGTTTTGTATATTGTATTATTAGTACCATTGTTGTTGTAAATTCTCTCCTTGTGTTGTCCCGGTAAACTGTCCTTATCTCAATCCATGAGGTTCCGGTTGGTTTTCTTTTTTTTTTTTCTTTTCTCCTTTCTGATTCTCCTCCCCATCCCACTGGAGGGGGGTGGAGAGGAGTGAGTGAGCATCTGTGTGGTGCTTTGTTACCAGCTGGGCTGAAACCACGACAGTGCCAGAGATTGTTATCACTGTCTTTTCCATGCTGTTTTCTCCATATTGCCTTTTCCATGCTGTCTTCTCCATATTGTCTTTTCCATGAGATGCGGAAAATTTGTTCTTTCAGACTCGGCTTTAGACTCTGTCAGTACCCTGCAAAACAGGAAGAGAAAAGAATAGACAGCACTTCCTAATTCAGCTGCATTTCTCACAGTGATGTGGTACTCTCATGGGTTTAAGTGGAAGAGTATTATGTTTGAGATATGTCCCCCAAATATGAAATGAAATGAATGAAAATATTTGCTCTGTCTTGCACAACAGAGTAAATCAGAACCTAAGAACATGTATCTGATCTGTAAGCCTCTGAAGCTAGTGAAATCTACAACAGCTGTTTTGCTGGGCTGTGAACTTTGCTGGCAGCCTAGCAACCACCATCCACAAGAAGCTGGAGGAAGCTGGTATAAGGGCATTGAACTGTTTAGTTGCACTGGTATAGAAAGAACTTCTGTCATCATATCTAGTCTTGCATGGGCAGGGAAAGTCTGGAAGGAAGGAAAGGGTCATCTAGCAGAAGATTACTATGAATGGTATGTAGGCAGGATGATGCCTTACTGACAAGTGCAGAACGGCTTGGCACTTGCCAGGGGTCAGGTGCAAGGAGGCATTTATTCATTGCAGCTATAGAAATAGACAGTCAACAGGCAGCTGAAAAGTGACCAAAACTGTAGCCTGTAGAAAGAGCTGTGAGGTTGACAAAGATCCATGTGTGCCCTCAGTTGGTCACTTACAGCCTGAGGGAGGAAAGCCCTTTGCAGAATGATGGGTACAGGGAGGGGACAAAGGGATAACAAACATTATCCCATGCTTCATCATGCACTCCATCCCACAACTGAGGTCCCAGTCAATTCTACCTTACAACAATTGTGGGATGACCTGGAATTGTGAGTGGATGTCAGGCCCTTAGGAGTCCAACACAGTCACTAGTAGGTTTCATGTTTCTGCCTCAAATACTTCAGATGTGGGTACTCTTTTGCTTGCACATTTTAGCCTGTCTAAATTCATCACAAGAGGAGGTAGAGGTTGTTATCTTTCTGGATGCACTCTCTGTCCCAATCTGGCTGATCAACTCTCCACATCTCAGCTTTCTGCTCTGGCTTTGCCTTTGACCTCTCTCAGGTCAAAGAACAACTTGGTTGAGGAGCAATGGCAAAGCTGCTGTCTCACTAGATTACAGGATTTATTTCAACAGGGTGCACTGTGATTACAGTGACATGGAAGCAGTGTCATGTGCTTTCTGAATCCTGTGCTTTTCTGTCTGAGCCACAGCCAGGTGGATACACAAAGGACATCTTGGACAACCTCTGCTTACCAGCACATACTTCTAATTAAGATGTTCAGCCATCTTGGGATGAAATTATTCTACTGGAACAAAACAGGCAGACCACAGAGGGTGTAATGGAGATTTTAAATCAGGGCAAAAAGGAAGAAGGGACAGCATTACAAAGATCTTCTCCAGCTTCACGGGGAAATGACTCAGTTCTAAGACTGGAATAATATTATGGAAGTCAAACAAAAGGGAAGAAAATCAGCACTTCCAGTGCTGACAATGGGGTATGCAAAAACATCAAAGTGTTTAGGAAGTACTGGTCTCATGCAGCCCAACTGGCCAGAGCTTCTGCAAGATCCCTCACCTCATGGTGCTGAGAATTCAACTACATTTCATGTCAAACACAAAGTGTCTTTTATTCTTTGGTGTGAGCACAGGTATGCCATTGCCTCCTGCTGAGGATGTTGAGAGGTAAGAAGACAGTTTGCTCTGACTTCTCAGCACCACACTACCATCTGTACGGTGAGCAGGCCATACTTGCAGCCTGGATGTGTGCAGGGAACAAGAGGAGGAATTAAAATGGGAGCAGGCAGAAGAAGGGCCACACAAGTGCTATGGAGGTGATTTTGCACCACATCTGCCCTGATGAAACTCTCTGTCTCTCTATGCTAGAGTCCTCACTTACTACAAAGCTACATAGCGGAGAGGAGACCTGAGCTCTCCTGCTAGGAGGAAAACACCATTAAAGGCTTGGCTGTAGCCAAGGAAGACATGAGTCACAGCCATTTGATACATCTGCATATGGGAGAGAAAGCTAGAAAACAGCCACTGTCCACAGGTGTTCCAGCAGCAAAAAATACAACTAATGGTGTGAGGGCTTTCAGAGGTCAGAGGCCTGGGGTGGCAGGAAGGAACAGGGGAGGCCCCGGAGTAAGCTTTGCAGAGAGGAGAAGGTTCTGGCCACAGTAGGCTCTTGATAGATTACTATTATTGATCTTGAAAGCTATTTTCTTTTTTTCAAAGTGAAACAAATCAAGACACAAAACCAAAGAACAGGCGAAGGGACACACATGAGGGGTCAAGGATAAATTTCTAATTGGCAGGGAAAAACCTGAAAAATGTTCATTCCTTATGTGTTTTAAGTATGGTAGAAACCAAGGTGATGGTCTTCCAAATCCTCTGTACATGGCTCAAGCTTGAACCATTCCAAGGAAGGGGTTTGTCATGGTTTAACCCCAGCCAGCAACTAAGCACCACGCAGCCGCTCACTCACTTCCCCCCTGACCCAGTGGGATGGGGGAGAGAATGGGGAAAAGAAGTAAAACTCGTGGGTTGAGATGAGAACGGTTTAAAACAACAGAAAAGAAGAAACTAATAATGATAATGACAACATTAATAAAATGACAACAGTAATAATAAAAGGATTGGACTATACAAGTGATGCACAATGCAATTGCTCACCACCTGCCAATCGATGCCCAGTTAGTCCCCAAGCGGCGATCCCCCACCCCCACTCCCCCCAGTTTATATACTAGACGTGATGTCACATGGTATGGAATACCCCATTGGCCACTTTGGGTCAGCTGCCCTGGCTGTGTCCCCTTTCAACTTCTTGTGCCCCTCCAGCCTTCTTGCTGGCTGGGCATCAGAAGCTGAAAAATCCTTGACTTTAGACTAACCATTACTTAGCAACAACTGAAAACATCAGTGTTATCAACATTTTTCTCACACCTAACTCAAAAACATAGCACTATACCAGCTTCTAGGAAGACAATTAACTATCCCAGCTGAATCCAGGACAGGGTTCAAGCAGATCAGCAGTGACCCTGGCACACATCACAGCTTTTGGGTTCTGAAAATGACCGTTCCTGTGTAAGTGATGCTTCTCCAAAAAGTATCACCTTCTGAGGTGCTGTGAACAGACCTCACATGCTAGGAGCCTGACTGTAATTGGTGTGAGAGAGATTTTTCTTTTCTACATGCAGAAAGAGCTCTCCTGCAGTAATAGGCTGTTCTCCTGCAAAAGATCAGGCACAGAAAGATTACGATACATCACTGAAGCATGCTACAGTAGGGTGATAGGCAGCACTGTGTGCTCTGCAGTGTGCCTCCCCTAGTGAACAGCATGACCTATCCCATCATAACCAGTCCATCATTAAAATTTCATGCAGTAGCACACCATGAGAATCAGCAGGGAATAATCAAACTTTTCTATGCGGACAGTAAAAGAACAATCTTCCTCACCAACAAAGTCATGCTCTTTGATATCTCCTTTTGCTACTTGTGGGTCTTCTCTCACTCCTCTCTGCTTAGTCCTCAGTTCTTACTTCTTATCAGGACCTCCTTATACAAGGGATAGCTTGAGCCTCCATAGTTTATGATCTTGTATCTTAGTGGGCTCAACTGAAAAATCTTACTCCAGTGCTTTATTTACCTTGAACTCTAATTCATACTCAGTACAGTACAGAACTTGTCATTTTAATTTATAGTTGTTTATTTCCAGAGATGGCACTGTGCATGGCAATTTTGTTATTGCTTCATATAACTCATTCCTGTCTAATGATCTTTGGTCTGTTCACACAGGAAGCAACAAGAGACCACATTCTCTCAAAAACTTTTAATAAGACCATGAGATTGAAAGTGTACTTCTCCACTGTCATGGTTTCAGCCCAGCTGGTAACAAAGCACCACACAGATGCTCACTCACTCCTCTCCACCCCCCTCCAGTGGGATGGGGAGGAGAATCAGAAAGGAGAAAAGAAAAAAAAAAAAGAAAACCAACCGGAACCTCATGGATTGAGATAAGGACAGTTTACCGGGACAACACAAGGAGAGAATTTACAACAACAATGGTACTAATAATACAATATACAAAACGAGTGATGCACATTGCAACTGCTCACCACCTGGAACCTGACGCTCTGCCACTTCCCCCACCGAGAGCCAAGAGATTCCCTCCAGACCGCTTCCCATTTATATACTGAGCATGATGTCACATGGTATGGAATAGCTCCTTGGCTAGCTCAGGTCAGCTGTCCTGGCTGTGCCCCCCTCCCAGGTTCCTGTGAAAATGAATTCTATCCTAACTGAACCCAGGACACTCACATACTTTCATTTCATAAACATGTTTCTGCAATAGCAGGCAGAAAAATAAAAACTTAATTTGGAAACATCCTGTCCTTTATAGAGCATGTATTTCCTCCTCAAAGCATGATCTGGCACTGAAAACTGAGACTGTGCTCTGTGCCCTGCTGATAGCTGGATAACAATCTGTTGGTAGGCATTACAGGTTTATGATTCAACACAAGAATAATATTCCTTACCACTCTGCAAAAAAAAATTGCCTCCTGGCAGGCGTTCATCAGCTGCGTAATTTTAAGAAATACCAAGCATTAGTTAAAAGATAAGGAGCATGCCATCAATTTCATTAGAATACACAGCGTAAGATAAGACTGGGGAACGTTAAAAAAATGAGTAACAGCATTCCCCATTTCACTTTTCAGAATCCTGTGAAAAACCCTTCATTGCATGCTTGAGTTTCTGCCTTAAGCTCTAAGTGAAAGCTAATGAAGGTGAGAGATGGAACAAGAAAAAATCAGTGTTAGGCCCTACTTCAGCCAAACTCAAGCATGCAAGGAATCCCAAGCTACTTCACTGGACCCTACCTTGTAAGCTAAACATGGTTAGGTTGGCCTGAGTGTTCTGCAGTTGGCTTTGGGTGAAAGGAAGCACGGGAGTCAACCTGAAGAGCCCAAGCTAAATGTAGCTGCTCTTTGGGTCATGTCCAATAAATCTACACAAGATCCAAATTGTCTCAGAATTTGTTATTAGATTTTCATGGCCAGACTCAACAGCAAAATCCTCAAGAGTTTTCCTGCGATATGAAATTTGCCAGCTTAAAACTGTTCTTGAAACTGTACCGGCTTGGTATTCTACAGTTTTGTGTATCCTGGAGGTATTCTTGATTGTCTGGCAAAGTGCTACAACTCATTCATAGTTTTTCATGTAGTGGAGGGGTTAACAATTCTTATTTCTGGGTAGTTTCCCAGGGGTAGTATGTTTCACCTTACATAACTTTAAGTATCTAGAGAGTAGGTGACTTAGGTTGATCATAAAATGAGTCTAATTCACACAAAGTCATAAGCAGTAGCAAAGTAGGTCAGATAAGCCATGTCCCAGAAAGAAATGCCGACCTCTTTCTTGTACTCCTTTGGAATTCCGCTGGTAGAAACTATGGAAATATGTTAATTCCCCAAGAGGCAGCTTGAAAAGCAGTTAGAATCAGAAGTTAACAGTTTGAACAACAAGGTAGGACAATTGTATGGAAGTACTGTAATGACAATTCTTACCCAAGAAGGTCCACCCCCTGCAGGCAGTCACATGTCCATGGCCCCAAAGGTCCCTCCGCTATTCCAGTCATGGAGCCTGTTTGCTCCACCTGTTTTTGCCCCAAATGTCACAATTCTGTAAAACATCATACCCCAAGTGCTCACAGGCTGCCCTGTGACTGGCTGGCAGCATCAGACATCCCTTCCTACCCATCCTATAAGGACTTCTGAGCAGGAAAGCCCCCCCCCCAACTAAATAGGCAAGGATACACCCGTTTCAGCCACAACTTTATGGCAAGTAGCCACAATTTTGTTAACTGTCATCCCCCATGTGTTTTCGTACTGGTCTGTGATTGGCTGTTTCTTGACTCCATCATATCTGTATATTTCATACATATATAGGTATATACATATATAAAGACATAAATTAAATATACATGTATATACTCATAAGAGTGTAGGTATAAAAGGTAGAAAATACTCTTTAGTAAGAGCTAAGGACATTAATGACTAAAGTTTAAATGTGACTCAAAAGCAATTAACCAAAAGTGAAAGATAGGTTCAGTCCCCACCCTGCTTTACAAGGCAGCTGAACAAGCCTTATCAGGCCTGGGCTGGGGGGAGGGCAGGAAGCATTACAAGAGTGGGAGACACAAGCAAGGTATAGCATGACTGAGGGCTATGAACCCATCCTTAGAGACCAGCCAAGGATTCCCCTGTGCAACCCCTGTACTATGCATAGAAGAAAACTGTCCTACGAGCTGAACGAAGAGGACTCTGCACCTGGCCAAAGCCCAGCTGGATAACCACACAGTATGACTTGGGAAGACTTTAGGTTTTGCACAGTGATGCAAGACATAGGCAACACTGCACATGAAAATGGAAAACCAGAAAAAAATGGCAACTTCAGAAGAATGCATGCATAGGGACAACAATAAAAAGACGCTAAAGTCTTTCTGACATAGACCATGCAGACTGGGAGAACTGGCCAAAGGGGCCAAGAACTGGAAAGTGAAATTTTCAGTAAGTTTCACGCAGACAGGGAAGGTGGTGATGGTGATCTCCCTTTTCGCACAGTTGGAGGGGGGTGTCTTAAAGCTACCTGTAAGACCACTATGCAGTGCAGCCTTGTGCTAAATTTGTTTCCTTATCCTTAATTCAGTGACCTTATAGAAAGCTTCAAAAAGCTCCGGCTGACTGACTGAGGACACAGAAGTCAGAAGTGTCCCATGACCTGCTCACATTCCTTTCCAGGGCCTGGCACAATCACAGAAAAGAGAATGGACATAGATAGGACAACAACATTCTGGGGAAAAAGGCTGGAGAAGCTTAGCAACAAATACCCCTCATATGGTGTTAATACAGTTTTTCTGTATATGAGTTCAGTTGATTGTCATGTGTTGCATTTCTCACATGGGTGTAGTAGCAGCAGGTTGCTAGACATGCCTGCATTGCTGCTTCTGTTAAAAAACATGTGCTGTGTTCCTGGGAAGGTGGGAAACTTGGGGGATACAAACTGTCACTCGGAACAGAAGGCAGGTGTCAGCCTGGCTTTCAAACTAGGACTTAAAATTTACACAAGGTGGCAAGAAAACACTTTGAAAGACCAGGTGATTCTGGCAGATGTGCAGTGGCAGTCAGACTTGATGGATAAGCAGTGGTTTTCCATATATGACAATGGTGTTAAGTACATCTTAATGGTGACAGACATATTAGTCAAGCATGCCTGAACCACCAGTTCAAAAGGTAACACAAGCTCTGAAACAGTCCAGGCTTTCAAAACAATTTTTAGCAGGTGGCCAGTTACCTCAGAAATTACAGGCTGACCAGAGAAGAAAATTTTTAAATCAGGTTTTAAACAGTCTGTTAAAGCAGTACAATGTTCATCATTTTCTTAGTAGTAATGAACTAAATGCAGCAGTTGTAGAACATTTTAATATGACACTCAGATGTGTGAATTATTTTAGTGTGCAATACTTTTTGCTACACTGATGCATTATCAGAGTTTATGAAGAGCTATAACCATAATTTCCAGACCTCTCAGACCCAAGTCTGTGGACATGAACTCTTTCAACTCCTTGGAAAGAGTGTTCTGACAAATGTCAGCAGAAAAAACATGAAGGAGGACCCTGTATATCTAGCGGAAGGGGACTTCCTGTATTATGCAGTAAACATGGAGGGACAGCAGCTGCTACCAGCTGATCTCAGGGAAGCCTGTGAACACCTGGGGAATGACATTTCACAAAATGGCTTCCCTGGGGGCAAAACAAGGTGCACTAAACAGACCATGTGACCAGCACAGGGGCAGGACTTGCAGGTGCATGGGTCTGGCTGCAGGGGCAGAGCTTTTGCCGGAAGCTGGGGGCAGGGCACCTCACAGGTGTCATCTGGGGTAAGAATTGTCCATGCAGGGCTTAGGGAGTTGTTAGGTCTTCAAGTATCAGGAAGGAGAATTTTTGACAAGTACAAGGAGTGCAGGAAAGTATATGTCCTCCAGCTACACAGGCGCCCCATTCCAGAAAGACTGCTGCTGGCATATGCAGGTGTTTCATTAATATTGGGTCCGAGTTCAAGCCATGCTGCATAGCCAGGATACCAGATGGTTTGAAGGCAACACTGAGGAGGTGCTGTGGAATATGATGTACCCAAACTGTCTGCAAGGTTTGGGATAGCAAAGCAAGTCCTACTACCAGGGCAAAGCAAGAGCAATGACAAAGGTGCAGAATGCAAAAGGATAATTCCTCTCTCCATGCCAACACAGGCAACCCCATCAATCAAGAAATACAGTTCAAGGAGCAGCTTAGAGCATTCAAGCTGATTGTTAACATGGATCAGGGTCAACTGCCCACCTTCAAGCAAGTTATCAGACAGTACCTATAATATCATAAGCTAATCCATACAAACTTCAACAATTCTGAAAAAGGTCTATTTTCACCACACATATTGTGTATCTGAATAATATTGCAAAGTTCATGACATGCTGAAGTGAAGACTTGCTTCAAGACCTTAACTGTGCAAAAAGGATTAAGAGCTAACCCAGGCAATCACAGCAGAGACCCAGACTATTTTGAAAAAAGCTGAAAAATATTTGAAAAAAATCTGTTCAAATGGGAAATAACAGGGGGATAGGGAGGAGAAAATGCTACATCGTAAGCTTGCATCTAGTCCTATCTGTGGATGAGGTTTTGGATTCATAAAGTCATTAATGACCTGGCTTTTTTTGTCCAGTACTTCGTCTCATTTTATTTCTCATGGCCAATTCCTAATAATTGAGAGTAAAAACCTATTCTGTTTTCCTAGTGTGGGGGATCAGCTTTCCATTGTTTACCTACTTGTATCAAGAGACAAATAAATGGAGTGGCTTGTGAGTGACCAGAAATCAATTATAGAATCATAGAATCATTTTTGTTGGAAAAGACCTTTAAGATCATCGAGCCCAACTGCGAAGAGGGTTAAGTGGTGAATACCATTCTGAAAGTGCTGTGGTACAAACTTTTTAGCTGTGTACACATGCAGATGGCACAGCTGTGGCTTCCAATCATTTCCCATCTTCTTATTTTGTCCCTTCAGCTTTGTCACTGGAAATAATATGTTTGCAGAGGTTTGGTATGAAAAGTACTTCTGTCACATCTGCTCAAGAGTTTTTTACAAATTGACCTCAACTGTCAGGTTCATTCATCGTCTTTCAGTGCCCTGTTTGCCCAGATTTTCCCTGGAATTGAATGCATGAGAAGCAAGAAGAAATACTACCAAGCTGAAAATGCCATCAGCTCTAACTCTACACTGAATCCAGATACCCACATTTAAAGCTGTATTCTGCCTTTGCATGAGAAAAGCCGTTTCCCTGGGCTGTGCCCTGAGATTCAGTTTCATCCCTTGCCTAGCATTTAGGAGCATTTTAGGGGCAGACACTCTTACCATGCACTTTAACAAATGCCAGCACTCTGAGGTGGTGGCAAATGAGTCATCATAAAGAGAAACATGGTTTCTTTCACTATCGAACACCTAAGCAGTTCACAAGGAGGAGCAATGGGTGAGTACCACAGCTGTAGCATGATGTTAAAACTCATGTTTTGTTTAGTCAGTAATAGTCACATGAATTATTTTTCCTCATGATTTCAAATGACTTCTGGTCATCAGCAAACCAGATCTGACCTATCCCAGTAAGATCTTGGCTATCCAGAGTTAAACGCAGCTGTCTGGACATATGTGCTGCCACACTGCAATGGAATTTACTGTCTATGTACTCGCAGCAGATCCAGGAACACCACCACTGACTAGCAGAATGAAGAGATAACATCACAAGACACCTCATGGCTAGATCTTCAAACTAAAACCAGAGCGTATGTCCTCTGGATTGCTGCCTGGTGCTTTATCTATTAGGTTCTCTCTTAATGGGGCAGAAAGTACTGAATCCCATGAGCTGCATGAGAAACATCAGCCTTTCTACACTGCACAGGCTTTGCTGCACTTAAAACCTTTCCACTGGCCTGCCCAACAGACTCCTCCCCATAAAATTCCTATATCTAGCCACTGGAAAGGCACTCATTTTCTAGGAACAGCCTGTCCTCTGAGCACCGTATGGTAGCTGACACTTAAAAATTTTCTGTGCTGTGGAAACAGACTATGACATGGTCACAGGCCCAATTTATGAGAGCACCTGCTGGAAGCATTGTCAAGTCTCTCCTCTGCTCCCACTGACTGCTGTGTGCTTCTCCTACTGTATCTGCAGCTGGTATGAAATCCTCTCAGTTACCTCAGGTTTTGCACTTTCAACCCCAGACACTGTAGCAAACAGCTCAACCTAGCTGAAGAGATTTCACATCCTAGCTGTCTTTGTTTGACCCACTGACAGGCTAGAAAACAGAACCATTACTTCCAAGGCATAACTTCTGCTCACTCAGCAGACCACTGCCTCCCATCAGACTCTCAGGGTTATCTTGGGACTGAGGACTTGTCAAGGCTGAGTGACACACACTTTTATCTACCTGAAGAAAAATGCAAGAATGAAATGCAGACTTCTGATGTTTAACATTGCATTGATTCCTCCAGTCCCTCCTCTCTCAAGCTTTCTATTTTAAGGCTCAGTTTTTCTTAAGCTGTAAGCTGAATGTGAACATGCTAACTGGTTGAGCCTATTTTAGCAGTCAGATAATGCTGACTGGTTTCTTGCAGTCAGTCACTTTATTTCCATAGGTCACCTTCAGTTCCTAATTTCCTGCCAGTTTTATTAATTTAGACAAAAGTATTACATTGTCTTGTCACAGATCTATCTTTTATGAGAGAGGGAGTGTATCCTACCACCCTCACAGGTGGGCCAGAGTACTTGCATTGAGCTCAAGGCTCCTTCCCACTCAGGTGTCACAGCACTGTTTTACATAGACATTTCCACCACTCCATGTCTTGCTTGGCTGTTTACCACATTGCAGAGAGCAACCCAGGTGTGGCAGACAGCTGTCCTTCAGAGGCACATGGTAAACAGCCATGGGGAACTCAGGTCCAGATACGCAACTTTGGTATAGTGGCTTCATGTATTCTCAATGTGAGCTGTGTCATAGCATTCACCCCCTTTAACCCACCTCAATATGAGAGAAAACCTTTTAGCTTAAACTTCAGTAAAGAGGCTTTAAATAGCATTGTTTACCTTATCCTATCTACATGATTCAAGAACATACACACACAAATGGAGTATGCTACCACAGTTGAGCTAATATGTAATAACTCTGTAAACACCAAAAATCAGTGATGTCTGAGCCTTTAGACAAAGCTTTCTCTTCTTGTATGATTACAACCCCTCTGTTTTCACCATTTCCAGCTATTACAACTATCCACAGCATCTCCTGACTGTAGACCAGGCTCTCCTGTACCTCACACCTTTTGATTCCTTGCATGGGTGGCATAGGCCAATTTCTTAGCTCACTAAACCAATCCAGTAACCATTTTTAAGTTGGTGAAATGATGTAGATTTATGCTTACTGATCTACCCAGTTTACTCTACTGCCAAAGATGGTAGGTTTTCAGGTGAAGTTAAGGATGTCTTTTGATTGCTTTCTAGCATCCCACAGTTGGGGCAGAAAAAGTGTTTTATCTACCACAGATGTTTTAGCAGTTGAGCAAAGGAGAGGAATAATTATGGACTGTAATACTTTATTGTCGACTTTTTCCTCATTGGGACTGTATGTCCACAGAAATTATAAAGCACTGTACAAAAAGCACTTCCATGTCATTGATGGCCTTCCCTAACTAGCACAATCTAGAAGTAGGAAAGCCTTGTAATGCATTTGCCTGTATCTGTCTTTAACTCTGCTTGCTGCTTGCTCCACCTCCAATGGCTTGATTGCAGCTCCAGTCCAGCCACTCAGTGTCTTCCCTCTCAAGGCATCAAAGATCCTGCTGTGTAATCACTGCTATTATTCTTTGCATTTTAAACTCTTTAGAGGCTGAGATAGCAAGGGAAAAAGGTGAATCTCATTAGAAGGAGTTTACATGAAACATAGCAGAATCTTTCCCCCTCTTCCAGTAAGGAAAAATGAATCACAAACAAGTATTAAATTTGGCCCACGGTCACCTAAAAGCTCCACAGAAGAAGATGGCTTTGAAGTGACCTTTTTCTGGTTAGTGTTATTTAGCAGATCTACAGACTTCCAGACTTATGGCAGGGAGGTTGGAACTGGATGATCTTTAAAGGTTCCTTCCAACCCAAACCATTCTATGAATCTATGATTCCATAATACTATGATTCTGTTCCATGCTGATTGATACTGGGCTGGGATAGAAGTGGTGATCAGAGGTGAAACCTGACCTATAGTGCACACATCACACTGTAACAAATTTCGTTCATCTTCTTGCATTTGCATGGTGAGAATGAAGGTAAATGTTCCTTAGGAACTGAAAATGTATGTAGTATGCAGAGCTCATGTCTTCCAATATGCAAGTGCTACACAACTGCTGCAAGAGGCGTATCTGTGTATGTTACAATAAAAGGAGGCACAATGTACTTGTGCCTGTTTTATACTCAGCTCTGATAGCAGAATTAATTTCTGCCTTGACACATACGAGAACTTGGATGAAAAAATGAAGCTAAGAACCTTGAGAAAAGCTGCCCCTTCTTGTAGGTTGTTTACCATTGGAAGCTGCTTCATCCCTTTCTTTTTTTTGTGGAGGATACATTGCAGATCTTGCACTCCCAAAGCATGCAGAAAATGGAAGCTCATCTGCAGGTTCAGCAGGTGTAATATAGCTGGAAATTTCTGAAACATGCAAAGAATAACATCTGTGAATAAATTCTATCACCTTGAGGCAAAAATCACAGAGAAGTGGAATCAATCCATTGATTCTTCTAGGCATCTTTTGGTCAGGGCGCTGTCTGGGTAGATAAAGCTTCCAACTTAAAGTTTTCTTTTTTTTGGCTTCTTACGTGAGTGAAACAGGAATAATCTTCTCGTGTATTTTGTCAAATACATTTCCCAAGGGTAAGCTTTTCTGGGGGTAGTGGTACCCTGGGGCCTGGGGCCTTGCTTCACTGAGTTTGTTCAGTATTCTAATACCTCTATTGCTTCCCAACCTCAAGGTCATGCTGAAACATTAATCTTTCCTGTTTCAAGGTATGTTTTTCCTTGAGTGGTAGTTTCATTAATTGTTACTTCATAAATACTTAGTCACATACCACAGAGGTGTGAGTGTGCTTCCATTGTCTTTAGAAGAATAACTTACTTTTCTTCTGCTGTATTTTGTAAAAATGACAGTGTATTTTGCATCCTTTCCCAAAGACAGAAGGCTTCCATTGTCTGCTGCTGTCTGTATCTGACCTTATGTACTGATTCTGAGAATGTCCCAACAGCTTCAGCAACAGTGCAACTCATAGGATACCTTTTTAAAAGGACACCTTTCAGTGAATGTTGAGCTGGAATGAGCATATTTACAGACATGTTATTACACAGGCTTTGCAGCAGGGAGAGGCTTCCCTTGCATTTCATTTGGGGATGATCCCTGCCATGAGGAGCAAATACTTTCACTTTCAGGGCCATTTCCCAGAGCCGATGGGAACACAACCCTCTGAGCTCATTCTGCTCATAACAAAAAGTGTCAGAAATAGTCTTTGGTAGGTAACCTTCTTCCTAGAGAGGCTGCAGGAGCACTCACTCTGACTTAAGGATGTAAGTGATGTCTCTCTGGGGAGATATGGAAGGAGAGTGCAAAGGGATCCACTGGCAACTCTTTAGATCGGGTAGGAAACATGCAAGGCAGAGGAAGGTTCTGCAGCAGAGACAAATGCATTAATTACTTTTTTTCAAAGTCCATTAATCTAGTTGCTGAGTTTAAATAGCTGCTTGTATTTATATCAACTAAGAGTTGTTGTGCTGCTTGGGGATTAGACATAAGCAACTGTGGAGAAATACTAAATAAAGGAGGAAAGGCAGGGAGGAGAAGGAAGGAAGGAAGGAAGGAAAGAAGGAAGGAAGGAAGTTAAAATGAAAGGATTAATAAATCCAAACATATTCTTTCTAAATAAAGAACAGATGTCATGGGTGAGCTATCATCTCTGTAATAACCAATATCGGATTAAGACTGGCTTGGCTAACATATCAAGGCCCAAAAGGAGATTTATTCCTGTTCACCTTCTTTTTACTACCCAGGAAGCCAGGGAACAAGGCAAATTGCAATAATTTGTGACTGTAAAGCAAACACAGAGATCTAATTACATTGTTTTGCACCAACAGTCACATTAAATACACTGTCCTGGCTTGCATTTGCTTTTCTAAAGCCCATTAGTTCTGTCACTAGTATTTTTCCTGGAGGAAAAAGTTATTGCAGCTGAATAGCCTCTCATTAATTTCATTATTATCTGAGACACTTGTATGACTTTCAAAACATTCACTGTGCCCCCTGGCCACTTCAAATGCTGATGTCTCTCTTCAGTATCACTTGATTTGGTTTCAGAGATTTTTATAATTCAACTGACGGAAAAGTATTTAGTCAGGTCTTAAAGCAGGTTTCTTGCTTGACCTACAAGTCTAATTTCTGATCAGCAATTGCTCTTTGGTTGTCTTCGAAATTGAGACATAGACAGAAAGACAGATGTGCTCTATTCTGGAGCCCCTTTATTTGTTTTGCCTTCTGAATGCCATGGCATATGCTCACATGAACCATCCTTATACATACTTTGTCTTTCACAATACTGGTTGTATGGACACTCTGAGCAGCAGCTGGTTAACTGTTCATTGTGAATGTAAGTGTTAAGAGGACAGCCCCAAACCAGCAACAAGGCGGTTGCTCTAAGGCTGATGGGCAAAGCAAGAAGGCAGATTAGAAAATTTTAAGTTACCTCTTATGAGTCTGTGCTGATGTCTCTTACAAGTATTTTCCCCAACCTATAGAAACAACATAAAATGTGGGAAAGTGAATTGTGTCATAGCTTATATGAATGTCCTGTTCTTCCCAATTTTTAAGCTGTTTCCATCTTGCTAAGGCTGGAAGGGACTATATTCTCAATCTCCAGGGGTAAGAAATAAGGAAAAGAAGGCAAGAGACTGGCATGGATGAGTCAAGACTTGCTGGTCAAACTAAACGGCAAGAAGGAAATGCACAGGCAGTGGAAGGAGGGACAGGTATCCTGGGAAGAGTATAGGGATGCTGCCCGGTTGTGTAGGGATGGGGTCAGAAAGGCCAAGATGCAGCTGGAGCTGAACTCGTCAAGGGACACAAGCAATAGTAAGAAGGTCTTCTATAGGTATGTCAGCCAGAAAAGAAAGGTCAAAGACTGTGTCCCACCACCAATGAACACTACTGGCAAAGTAGTAACAATGGAGAAGGGGAAGGCTGAGGCACTCAACAACTTTTTGCCTCAGTTTTCACTGGCAAACTCTCTTCTTACACCTCTCGAGTGGATGGACCACGAGACAAGGACTGAAGGAGCAAAGTTTCTCCCACTGTAAGAGAAGATCAGGTTCATGACCACCTGAGGAACCTGAAGATACATAAGTCTATGGGACCTGATGATGTGCATCCAGAGTCCTGAGGGAATTGGCTGATGTAGTTGCAAAGCCACTGCCCAAGAAGACCAGTAGTATCCTGGCTTGTGTCAGAATTAGTGTGGCCAGCAGGACTAGGGAAGAGATTGTCCCCCTCTACTTGGCACTGGTGAGGCCACACCTCAAATACTGTGTTCAGTTTTGGGCCTCTCACTACAGGAAAGACATTGAGGCACTGGAGCGTGTCCAGAGAAGGGCAACGAAACTGGTGAGAGGCCTGGAGCACAAGTCTTATGAGGAGTGGCTGAGGGAACTGGGGTTGTTTAGCGTGGTGAAAAGGAGGCTGAGGGGAGACCTTATTGCTGTCTACAACTACCTGAAAGGAGGTTGTAGCGAGGTGGGTGTCAGTCTCTTTTCCCAGGTATCAAGCTATAGGACAAAAGGAAAAGGCCTCAGTTTGCACCAGGGAGGTTTAGAATGGATACTAGGAAAAATTTCTTTACTGAAAGGGTTGTCAAGCATTAGAACAGGCTGCCCAGGGAAGTGATTGTCACCATCCCTAACAGCCTTCTGTGATATTTTTTCCTCTCCACTGTATTTCTCAAAGGACTGCACACCAACACCATGATTCTAACCAGAGTCCAATAATGTGGCTATGCAAGGATGTGGAAAGCAGGAGATACTCCAGTAGGCCTTGACTTTCAAGAGTTCCTGGGGCAAGATGCATAAGCAGGGGAGTCCAGAACTCCATACTCCTAACAAGAGGATTCAGCAATATTTGCGTTATAGATGAGCCAATGGGTACAATTCATCTTGTCTAGATGCATTTCTCATACTTGACAGACCACAGCTAGCTGGAAACAATGTTACTCCTCAGCATGCAGCAGAGTGAGGAAAAGTGCAAAAACCGTGGAGAGGGAGCAAGCAGAAAATGCATTTTCTCAGCACAGAACCTGTTCATGGGGGCTACAGCCTAGGAGTGACCTCAGCAACAATTGAAGGTAGGGGTGTGCTAGTTGTACCACTTAGTATTTCCTGCTGACACATCTTGCAGAAACTGCTGCGACTGTTTCTGGGCAAGGAGCAGTCACAGTCTGCTGCCCTGCTCCAAGCCCTAGCTCCAGTTTTCTTGCAACCACCACTCAGTGCTGTGCGTGTGGCCCTGCTGAAGACAATGACAAAAAGCCCATGAGAATTTAACGCGGATAATCAGAAAATGTATCCTGATGTAACATTGTTAGGTGGATCTGGTGACTCTGAGACAACGTCCCCAGAACAGGGAGGAGAATAAAGGGAGGAAGAGGAGGCAAAAAAACAGGGAAACCTCAGCAACAGGTCTACTGCAGGCTGATGTCACAGGGTGTGGGGGTTAGGGATTCAGGAGGTGGACCAGCTTTGAAACTAATACATAACTTTTTCCCCTGTATACAGTTTTGAAACTGGGTTTGGTTGATAGTCATACCTGTGGGGAAAATATAAAGAAATCATTGCTGCTTTTTTGAGGCTGTCCCTAGATTTCTACAGTAGGATGCTTTTGGTTGTATCAAGGTATGAAACAGTTCTGGGGTGAGCAGCACTGTTCGAGCCAGGATGGATTGTGACCCATTTCCTGGAATGCAATGGTGGTGCTGTAGTTTTGCAATTTCCTTTGTCATGAGATTAATGTCTACATAAAGTAATTTCCTTTGGCTAATGCCAGATGAAAGAACACCTCTCATCAGAGTATTGTTGCAGTTAAGTTAAGAAACTGCAGTTGTAACTACGAACAGCTTTTCAATCAGAGGGGAGAGCAGTGCTTTTAAAATGCTTCTCAGTTTGCGAGCTTTTAGCCTGTTAAGTGGGGAGGGGCCCAGAGTGTTACATTTCAGGTGGGTTATGAGATGCAGTCACTCCTGATGCTGGTACACCCTAAGCAAAGTATTCTATTTTTAAGAAACCAGTCAGTGACATAAATGCTTGACAGGGTTGAAAATATGTCATCTATTACTCTTTCCCCCTTCTTACCACTGATACCAAGCAAAAATGAACCTTCATAATGCTTCTGTTAATCCCAAGAGGATGGGACTTTGCTGAAAAGATGTGCTACTGTTCAATGACTCCTGCTGCACTTGCAAACTCCCAGTGGTAACCTACATGCTAAAATGTGCGATCATTACCTAAATTAGCATTTAGTAGCCAAAGCATGTGGCCCACCTGAAAAACCTGAACAGGGCTAAAATTTCTCTTATGCTTACACTTCCTGTAAGATTTAATTTCTTACTAAATATTTCAATTCTGTTGTTTAGTCATGTTTTAAGGAAGACAACCAAGAATAACAGGGAGGGTTGTTCAGCAGTTCCTCAGTGCACCAAGGCATCAGGTCTCCTAATTCACAGTACTAATTTCTAATTCACTGTATTAATTTCTGTACAAATTTCTGGGTCAAATGTAGCCTTTTATTTTGCTATTTGTATTCAATCCATTTTCAAATACACTCTGTCATCCAAGCTAAAAGCCATTAGGACTGTTTACAGTATCAAAACATACAACCTTACATACAGCATTGAAAGTATTAAAAATACACATACTTTTTAAGAAGAGCAGCTGCTTTCCACAGCAGAGCAACTATTTTCCACAGATACGATTTTCTATGTATGAGAGCTGCACACATGCAGCTAGCTTTATCTGACATCAGAGGTGCCTGCCAGCCTGATGCTGATGGGATACATCAGAAATTTCCATTTGCATCAAGAATTTTCTTTTGATATGGTTTCTAATAATAGATCAAAAATAGGCTGCTTATCTAATGATCATCTCTGGAATTACTGTTCTTTTATGGCATCTCAAAGAAATATATATTTCTTCCATACTTATGAAATCCACGCTGTTGGGTATATTAACCCTTTTTCTTTTCAGCATGAATCTTCAAGCCATCCTGACACCATTAGTCACATTATGACTGACGTGTATTTTTTCTTTTTCCCTCTGCCTTGTTTTGTAGCAGTCCTTCTTTCAGTCATGCTACCCATTTCCACCAGTTTTGTGGAACTTCTCTTTTACTCCCTGTACAGATTTGTAGACCAAATGTTCCCCATTGTTTCCTGCCTCTCCCCTGTTGGCTTCACGGTGTTCCAGGCTTCCTAAACACCAAGGTTTACTGCCATGTCTTTGCAAACTCTGCAGTCCTGCAGCATCATAATCTTTCAAATTAAGCCACTTAAGTACTCACTTGGCCAGTTTCAGAAATGCTTCCCAGTTTAGAGAAGCAGCCCTAAAATCAGAAAGGACAGCTGCCTCCCTGAAAGTCCATCTTTGGAAAACTGCAGCTACCCAGCATGCCAAGAGAAAGTTTTAAATACTTGAAGAGTCTTCATTTCTCATGGGACAAACAGCTCCTGCAGGCACACTGCTGAATCCTGAGTTTATTTGGACACAAGAAATGTCATCCTCAAGACTATTCTCCAATGCAGTGTTGCTGCAATACAGGTATTAGTCTCAGCACTGAAAGTGCACCTGGAAATGGCCTGCAAAGCAGGTTTATAGTCTGTAGAAGTAATATGTTCATGGTAAGCTGCAAACAAAACCACAGATATTTTCTGAATTACCTGAAGTCTGAGCAGCCTCTGAGCAGAGTCTATGATAGGGTCACTTTGCATTCAGCAAAGGACAAATTTACAAAGAATCGCAGCATAACTCTTGTCAAGTGTGTTTGCAAGAAACTATCTATGGCAGCCTACTGAGACAGAGAAGGGAGCAAGGAAAAGAGGACTAAGAAGTGTGCTTTCCTTTTGAAAAAATGTGACGTATCGCTATTGGCAATCAGGTAGACATGAGTGCTTAAACAGAGCTGCAGCCAAATGCCTTCCAGACTTTTCCATTCTAAAAGGAACTTAAGATTTTTCAACTGCTGCTGGCATCCTACAGTAACTCGTGTGGACTGCTTCCTAACAAGTCAGCATGTACAAAATGGATGGCTCTGTGTACTTTAGTGCTGTTAAAGCCATATTTCTGCTCCTTAGCCCCACAGCCCATGAGTTACGCAGGACTGTCTGCCCCAGAACAAGCAATCCAGCCCACCCACTTCAGAATATCTTTACCATGTTAATTTTTTTGTTTTGTTTTGTAGTGTTTTTTTTTTATTTTTTGACAGACAAAAGAGATTGATAATCCTGCAAATCTCACAACTCTTCAAGTTTGAAACAGCAGGAAGACTATACCTACATGCTCTCTCTCACTAGTTCTCTTCCTGCAATGTGCCTTGGATCAGTGTAGGAAATCTACTCGGTGCACCTTCTGGGTTGTAGAAAGTGGTATGAGAGTGTATGGGTGATCCTGCAACCTGAGCTTCATATTCAGGTTCAGATGGGTAAATATAAGCAGGAAAAATACATAAGAAATGGTGGTCCATGCATAATTTCATTCAGGGTGGAAAACAATAACAGCATAATTCTATTACAATTCCCCATCTTTTCCAGAAACCACAGAAAAATTCAGTAAACCAGCATGGTCCTGGTATCAGATAAATTATTCCCTGAAATACATGAAGGTGGACAAGTCCATGCTGCTGTATCCTTGCCCATTTTGACTGGCAGGTCTCAGGAAAAGAGACCATCTTTCAGTCCACAATTTCACAATTAGCGATAAATAGCACCATTATATGGGGTATTACCTGACACTTAGTGTGCCAAAAAACTAAGCATCTATAAAGACATTGTTAAATTGTTTGTCTAGCTCCAGGGCTCTGAAATTATTCATGATAGATTGCCCAGTTCCTCTGTAGGTTAATTAAATCAGAGCCATAACTGGGAGTTCGATACAGCACTGTGGGTGTGACCTTGTCATACAGAAAATCACTTAGAAAAGAGAAAGGAACAGAGATTCAGAGATTCCGTTTTCTAATTTTCATCAAAAAGATCTTTGAAATGCAGAACAATTGTGACTAAAACCAGAATATTAATTTTAGGTAACGTGAGAAATGGTTAATAACGTAGACAATGTCTTCTATCTCAAATTCCATCTATGAAAAACAGGAAATAATATCAATTTAGTGAACAGGTCTTATCAGTATGGGCTTTGTCCCTTGATGGGATAAAACATTTTTGCTTCTTTATCCATAAAAGTTTTTCATTTTTCAATAGCAGCCCAAATAAAAATAGCAGAATCCAAGCCATTATCTTGTTTTCTTTCTTATAAAGAGTTAATGGGAACATACCACATAAAGTATAGTGACATATTCTTGCTATGAACAAGACTTGTCAGTCAGGAGTTTTCTGGAGGGCATTGAGAGTAACTCTGTAATGAGGGTGACTGAAGAATGGGTGAAGGTGGGTGCTCTACTACATCTGACACTTACAAGCAAGAAAGATGATCAGGTCAGGGTTGTAACTGGCAGGAGCAGCCTTGTCTGTAGTGACCATGAGTTCAGGATCATGCGAGAAGGGAGCAGGGAAAGAAGCACAACCACAACCCTGGACTTCAGGAGAGCAGAGTTCAACATCTTCAGAGACCTACTTGGAAGGATCCCATGGGACGCTGTACTGAAGATGAGAGGTCCAGAAGACAGCTTGGTGATATTGAAAGAACATCTCCTCCAAGCTCATGAATGGTCCATCCCAATGGGCAGGAAGCCACTCAAAGGTGGCAGGAGTCTGACATGGATGAACACAGAGCTCTTGACAAAACTTTAAAAGGAAGCATAGGAAAGGTGAAAGCAGGGACAGGTGACAGGAGGAATATAGTAACAGTGAGTGTGCAGGGATGGGGTTAGGAAAGCCAAAGACTGTCTGGAGTTAAATCTGTCAAAGGATGAGAAAGCCAATAAGAAGGACTTCTGTAAGTACATCAGCATCAAAAGGAAGACTAGAGAAAGTGTGGGCCTGCTCCTGGATGGGGCAGGGGACTTAGTGACCAAAGACATGGAGAAGGCCAACATACTCAATACATTCTTACCTCACCTGCTACTGGCAAGGCTGGCATTCAGGAATCCTAGGCCTGACACCAGAGATTCAGAGAAAAGAAGACTTACCTTTGGTTAAGGAGAATCAGGAGAGGGAACATTTAGATGAATGGGACATATATAAGCCTATGAGGCCTGATAGGATGCGTCTATTAAGTACCTTACTTCAGGCCCTCGGAAGGTGATGCGGCGACTAATTCTGGAAGCCATTTCCAGGTACATGAAGGACAAGAAGGTGATCGGGAGTGGTCAGCATGGATGTATGAAGGGGAAATTGTATTTTACCAACATGATAGCCTTCTCCAGTGAGATGATTGACTTGCTGTAAGAGAGGAAAGCAGCCGTTGTTACTTATCTTGACTTTCTCAAGGCTTTCAATATTGTCTCCCTTAACATCCTCATAGACAAACTGCTAAAGTATGGGATAGATAAGTTAACAGTGAGGGAGGCTGAAAACTGGTGGAATGGATGAGCCCAGAGGGTTCTGATCAGTAGCACAAAGTCCAGCTGGAACTCAGTCATTAGTGATGTACCCCAGGGATCAACACTGGGGCCAATATATCTTAAAATCTTCATTAATGAACTAGATGATGGGATAGAGACACACTCTGCATGTTTGTAGATGATACAAAATTTTGAAGGGTGGCTTAGAGAGAGATCTTGTCAGGCTGGAAAATTGGGCCAACAGCAATCTGGTGTAGGTCAACAAGGGAAAATCCAAAGTCCTGCCTATGGAGAGGCAACCAGCCGGGCAGCACCCACTGCAGAGAAGGACCTGGGGATCCTGGTGGATAGCAAGATGATCATGAGCCAGCAGTGCACCCTCAGGCCATCAGCAGCCCGGACTGCATGAGGAGGAGAGTTGCCAGCAGGGCAGGGGAGGCGATCCTTCCCTTCTTCCTCTCAGCACCGGTGAGGCCATGCTGGCACGTTGTTCTCACTTCTGCACTCCCCAGTACAAGAGAGACTGGACTTTCTGAAGCAAGTCCAATGAAGGGCCAGAAAGATGATTAAGGGACTGGAGCAGCTTTCATGCAAGGAGAGGCTGAGAGCTGGGACTGTTGAGACCAGAGAAGAGAAGGCCCAGGGGGGTGTTACCAATGTGTTTAAACAGCTGAATGGAGGGAATGAAGAAGAGGGAGCCAGACTCTTCTCAGTGGTGCCCAGTGACAAGACCAGAGGTGATGGGCACACACTGAAACACCAGAAATTCCATTTAAATATAAGAAAAAATAAATTTATTGTAAGGATGATCAAACTGTGCTATAGGCTCCCAGAGAGGTTGTGGAGTCTCCAACTTTGCAGACATTCAAAGTCCAACTGGACGTGGTCTGGGATATCCTGGTCTTACTGAACCTGCTCTGAGCATGCAGGTTGGCCTAGACAATCTCTAGTTTTGCCTGCCAGCCTCAGCTATTCTGTGACTCTGTGATTCTAAAAGATCTTCAGCTCATGGGAGAATAACACCTAATGCTGTTGCTAGTTTCAGTGATTATTAGAGATGCAAAACCACTTAACTGCAAACCCATTGGTAACAGGCCCAAGGCCTCCCTGCCAAAGTCATGACCAAGTGCATCTGTGTACAAACAGACCAAGGCTTCTTTGTTTTACTCCATAACACAAAGTCTTCTTCAGACCCAAAGCCATGTTGTTCTGCTATCTTGCCAGAATACTCAACAAACTGTTCAGCTGCAGTAACTGAGGTTCCAAATCTTAACTCCCACAGTAATGCTGGTACCTCCTTTTAAACCGGAATCCTAGCATGCTGACCTACACTGTGCAAGACACAACTTGTCTTCCTTTGTCTGAAGGCGTATGAGTTCCTCTGCTTCTCATGCAGGCTTCTAATCATATAACATCCTGAAAAAAAATGAGCACTATCAGGACATCCGCTCTTCACTTCTTTTACACATCCATTTTTTTAAAAGTGCAATTACAGCCAATGTCCAACAGAACAAAACTCTGTCTGCTTTTTTTTCAGTCAGGAAAAAACAATGAAGACTTTTCCAGTCAATTTGGAATGCTTCTTTTTTTTTCCTTGATGTGTGAGTTAGCTGCTGGACTGAAAATCAGATATTCAAAAGAAATTTTAAAGAGAGTGAAAGAAAGAGTAGAAGCCATTTATCCCCTGCTCTGTTTCCCAAATACAGATTTTCTTTCATGGAGTGTACTGTTCTGGAAAAGCCTCTCTTGTTGCAGTGGATTTCTAAGGTTTTTCATTATACTCTGCTTCCTATGCGTAAAAGATTGTCAAAGCTTTCAGTACTTTAAAGTAAGAGACATTGTGATGCTTCAAGCAGATCTGTTTCACTGTTTTATTTTCTGGTTTGCTTTCACCTTCTTGACTCAGACACTTGAAGAACAAAACTCAAATTTACCATGGCTCTGTCAAATCACTAAAAACAACTGTAGGTGATAAAAACTCTGGTTTGTTCAGCCATGTGGAAAAAAAAGACTTTCTTTTCATGATGCAGTCAAATTGTCCACTCTGTAGCAACTGTCAGGACATCTAATTAGACTGTCCTGGACTTCTCATCTTCTTGCCAGAAAGTCAAAAATAAGCCCAAAGACTTGTTTATTCTCTACCTGGGGTAGGTGGGATTTACTGTGTTCTGGTTTTGTTGGATTTTAATTGTAATCTTTTAAAGCAAATCCCATTTATTTCAAGTTTTCAGCCCCAGATTACTGTTATGGCAAATCAGCTCACTTCTGAAAGTCTACACTCTTCTGAGATGCACCCTGAAAGACCTTCTCCCTACCTACCACTAGTCAGTACAGACTCCTTTCTCACCTCCCTCTGCATCCTGAGCACCATCCCACTTGAAATTGTCACATCTCCCTTTTGGAAGAGGCTCCAAGGCAAGAGCCTTGAACAGAAGAGATGAAGATCTCAGTGTACATATCCTGATCTAGTCCTGGTCATTTGAAACATGGGAGAGCTGCTGGGAAGAAAAGTGAAATTGAGTCTGAACATCCCCTGGCCCTCTGCAGCTTGTTTTCTTCATGAACAAAATCTGAGCAATTTCCTCAGTATTACCTTCACTCTATTCCTTCAAGGATTTTCCCACCCAGTGTAGCTTGATAAATGCAAGGATGAGGCAGTTCTTATTCTTTAGACAGCCTACACAAAGAGTGGGAATGGGAGATGTTCGTGCTGCATCACCGAACAGTTGTTTTTATGATAGTATTAAATTCTTTTTGTTATGGCTAGTACTTCCTCTAATTGACTATTTATTTTTACATTTTAACATTTGTGTTTCCCTGAAAGCATATGAACACAACAATCAAAATAATAAATACCTAGTTATAGATAGTATCCTCAGGGAAGCATCAGGCAGGTTGCCATCCCAGTCTTGTCCCCACTCAGGCTGGAACTCCAGTGCAAGTCTTAAAATACTTTTTCTTAGCCACTGCCATGATCTCACATATTTGATATTCAGGGAACAGTGGTGGAAGAGTTGTAGTTATCAGTTCTTGGAAGGATGTATTGTGTCAATTTACACTAGATTTAATGGACAAATAGTAAATATGATTACTCACCACTATATTTATTTCCCCTAGGAAAAAGCTAATTTATGATCATGCTAGTTTTCACTGGAAGTCAGACACTTCATACGGATGAGCTTTCAGGCTGACTGCAGCAAGAAGGCTTGGAAAGCTTAATTTGCTGATTTAGAGAATAGCAGGTCTTCTTCTACTAATTTCCAACAGCATCACCCACTTTGAACTCCGCTCTCACTCCATACTATATCCTGAAAAAGAGAGGAGATTTATGACATCGCAGGATTACAATGACTGAGTAACATAAACAATGCCATAGGTCAGCCAGTTTTCATCCCATACAAATAAACGTATTCTTTCTGACATCCTGTAAGGAGTCTGAAAGTCTCCTCTAATGTGGACATATATTGTCCTCAGGAGCTCACCTCTTGAGAAAGTATTGTCTTGATCTACAGGAAAAGTTTGTTCATGAAAGGGGAGGTGAAGAAAATTGTATCTGAGGGAACCCAGATGAAGAGAAAATGAGCCCTAGCTGTGCTGATATGTTCTCATCTAGATATGTTCTCATTGAATATCTCCAACAGGTAGAAAAATCATCTCTTTGTAGCTCCTGCTCAGAATAGAAGAGTCAGACATCATTATAGTGTGAGTCACTACCAAAGATGTCTGTCTCCCATCCTAACAAATCTACTTCCCTCAGGTGTCCTGACTCTTTTCTCTCTGGTATGTGTGGGACTATAATAATTTTTGGCTTTAAAAATGATTCTCAATCCATTTAAGTTTCTCACAACCAAATTACAGCTCTTAGGTCTTGATAAATGGAATAAAAATGGAAACAATTTTCCTATATTTTAAACTCAAAAATGGTGAGGCAGATATCCATGGAACACTGCGAAAGGCTTCTTGGAGATGTTGTTAATATGTGCCATGAGAAAGCCATGTCTCCAAACCTGGCTCCAGAACACAGTTCCTTTCTGGAGAGAAGAGGTTAATGAGGTCATCAGAGGAGGAAGAAAGCATGACACGTGTCTTGAACTGCATAATGAATTCATGCACAGACAAAATGATGTTACTGTAACCCACTTACACTAGCATCTCATTCCTGCCCCATACTGATTCCCATCTCTTGACTACAAGCAGCTGTCTCTGCGTAGTGTGGGATGGTGCTGTGCTCTGCTTTGGGTCAGGCTTTCCATAAACCATTGCATTGTTTTGATTCAACACATCAGCTTTACCCAATGGGTTGTCACAGGAGAAGTGGCCCATGTTTCAGGTCAGCTCAGTCGGTAACAAAGCACCATGAAGCTGCTCACTCACCCCCCACCCCCTCGCCTGGCTACGTTGGGATGAGGAGAAAAAAAAAAAAAAAAAAACAAAAAAAAAACAAAAGGAAACCAAACAAAAAAAACAACAAAAAAAACCAACAAAAAAA